>JAFFST010000954.1:13095-27263 GCA_022414735.1 Noturus placidus | reverse complement strand
ATAATAATAATAATAATAATAATAATAATAATAATAATAGGCTTGTAAAAGTAATAATAATAATAATAACTCTGTGAACAACCGGAAAAAGTGAAATCTGTGTCATAAGTGACACAAGTGGCTAGTCATATAAAATTAATGAACATCATTGTGCACAATTTAACCAGTAGAAAGAGATTTGGTAGGCAGTCTAGAATAAAATGTCACATCATTTGCAAGGTTCATATCTGGACACACAAAATATAATCATTGCACTTTAGCAAGCCCATATTTCAGCTTTTCAAGAACCCTTTTGTTTTTAAACAGTCATGAAAAAAAAAGCTGATGTGAAGTGCGCTGGATTCCATCTGCCTATTTCTTTTAGTCCTTACAGAGTACATGCTGCCCACGTGCGAAAAAAGTGACTCACACTGCAGTATCTTTCAAGTCGTCCTCAATAGGCCGTAAAGCTCCTAAGACATGCTCATCAAAAATATCAGTTTTATATCAAATTACGGTGACCGTTCAGTTTGTTATTTTTACTTTGGGAAAAGTAATTAAAATATCGGTGCTAACACCTTGTTTTATATTCTACACTTTTCACGTTTAAGACATCCACTCCATTTAAAATCAGAAGGTAAAATTATCCTTACCTCGAATACTAAGAAGCTTGTAAAAATGTATTAAAAATTATGAGAGATTCCGGCTCCTTGTTTTCCTTCGTTCTTTATTTGCCCACCAGGAGCATTTTGCTCGGTCATGAGGCTGTGCATGATGAAGTGCAGCATGTCTTACCTAAATGTCTCCATATGGGCCACTGTCCACCCTCGTCTCCTTTTCCTCGTGGAAACTAGCGGCTCTTGTACGATCTTGCCATCTCTGTGCGCTTTTTATAGAGACCTTATAGTACTAGTTACAGGAGAGGGGAGGACTCATTCACGAAAAAACAGCACCTACACAAGTGCGTATTCGCACCACGTCATTAAAGCTGCGCTGATGTCTGTAAAGCGGGCCAGACTCAGACCGTTAAACGTATACTGGTTTTGGCATGTCCCAAAACGTGTTCTTTATGCTCTGGTATAATGTGGCATAAATAAAAGATAGAAAAGTACTAAATACGGTTTTCAACATCACATTTTTCGGTCCTATTTTCGAAGTTTCCCATATAAAAGTAATGAATTTCATTCGTATGCACAAATAAAATGAAACGGTCATGATAATTTCGGTCAGAAAATAATTACGTATAATTAGTAAAAGGTATTTATTTATTTATTTAGAATACATTTTTATAATAAATAATTTTTATGTGCAAATGTTTTACATCTGTGGTTTGTAAAATAATATAAAAATGTAAAAATCTGTTGTATGTAAAATAATCTAAAATAACTTAACATATAACTATAATCTATAAATCTATAAATCTAAAATAAGTTAAATAATAATTGAATCTACCATATTATCTCTCTAAACTAATCTTATTGGTACTAATGTCATTAATTAATTAATTCCCCTAGTGGTATTAACTGTTCTCGTATGATATTTCCCTATAACATTGTGATTACGATCAATATTTCAACAAACCCGAGCTGTTCACACTGTCAGATAACTTAGAAAGGGTCAGGTCTCCAAAAGAGCCTGCAGCTGACACGTTTTCTCCTTTGCTTATTTAGTGGCAGGCGTCTCGGAAGAGGGTGGGGGGAATGCACCATTTGTGCGTAAAACCTGTAAACCGGTAGTGTGCATCTCAATGCCCATTTCTGGCTGATGACTGAGGGAAAACCCAATAACGTAAGAGTACTGTGAGGGCAGATAGGCGGCCCCTTGTCCTCCGAAACGTGGAAGGATTGAGGGAGGAGCACACACTGCACTTCCCGAACCAGATTACAAATTACTTTTCACAGCTTCTCAACTCTATATTTAACATTCAAGTTGACGATTTGTTGAATGATTTTCCAACTAGCAAAGCAGAATATTTTACTAGAAAGTTCAGTACTTTTATATACATAGGTCTACAGTTCATTTTATACAACTGTCAGCCATAACATTAAAACTACTTACAGGTGAAGATAATAACATTGATTATTTCGTTGCAGTGGCACCTGTCAAGGGGTTTATTAGACAGCAAGTGAACAGTTAGTTCTCGAACTTGCTGGAAACAGAAAAAAAAAGACAAGCATAAGGATCATAAGGGACTTTGACAAGGGCCAAATTGTAATGGCTAGATGACTGGGTCAGTCATAAATAATAAAACGGCCTTGTGGGGTGTTGCTGGTATGCAGTGGTTAGTACCTACCAAACATGGTCCAAGGAAGGTCAACTGGTGAACTGGCGACAGGGTCATTGATGACTCATTGATGTGCATTGGGACCAAAGGCTAGCTCACATAGTCTGATCTCATAGAAGAGCTACTATAGCACAAACTACTGAAAAGGATAATGTGGGCTATGATAGAAAGGTGTTAGAACACACGCTTGGTGCCTGTGGGACTTCGTTGCCACAGACTTCCCATGCTGACCCCTGTTCACCTCCGAAAGCACCTACAATGGGCATGTGGGCATTAGAACTGGACCACAAAATAACAGAAGATGGTGGCCTGGTCTGATGAATCACATTTAATTTTACATCATTTGGATGGCCGCTTGTCTGTGCATCGCTTACCAGGGGAAGAGATGGCACCAGAATGCACTATGGGGTAAAAACAAGCAAGCAGAGGCATTGTGATGTTCTGGGAAATGTTCTGCTGGAAAACTTAGGGTCCCGGCATGCATTTGGTACATGTATCACCTATCTGAACATTGTTGCAGACCAAGTACACCCCTTCATGGCAATGGTATTCCCTAATGGCAGTGGCCTCTTGCAGCAGCATAATGTGCCCTGCCACACTGCAAAAAAATGTTCAGGAATGGTTTGAGGAACATGACAAAGTGTTCATTGTGTTGACTTGCCCCACAAACTCACCAGATCTCGGTCTGATCAAGCATCTGTGGGATGTGCTGGACAACAAACATGTCCAATCCATGGAGGCCCCACCTTGCAACTTACAGGACTTAAAAGATGTGAAGAATCCCTAAGAGCTATAGATTTGCCCTTATTAAAAGAAAAAACAGAACAGTGGCCATTCTGCAATATTAAATGGATATGTAATTAAAAGTAAATGAACACCAAACCAGTAGATTTCAGAATGGCATTGTTAAACAGACTGAAAAATCCCCAATGAAATGCATTGTGAATCCCTTAAATTCTGACGACCTAAATACATGTCTCGCTGTCCTACTGCCCCACCCTCCGTGATTGGTAAGTGTCATGTGACAGGGGGAGCTATTAGCTAGTGTATGGAAACTGGCAAGACTAAATTGGGGAGAAAATGTATGAACTTTTTTTTTTTCTTTTTAATTAAAGCAATATAATTTTAATTCACAAAAACGTTCCACAGAAAAATATAATAATAAAACATTTAACATTAAATAATTAAATAAATAATAAAAAATACCTCTTAAAATAACTTGAGTATAAAAGTATAACGTATACAAATATGGCTGGGTTATTATCAGGGTTCAAGCACTTTACGGCCTTTGCGGAAAAAATGTTACTTAATATACCTTGGACAACGACACTTACTGCAAAATATCAAGTTCATTGGACCAATGGTTCCATATATAGCGACAATTTAATGTTTTGTTCTGTTATAGCGGCACCACGTGACCAAACATCACCATTTTCTCTAACCTCAGATTGAGCCTATAAATAAGTGTGCCAAGCTTGATGAAAATATCTAATTCCTGTTCAAGACTTGTGGTTGTTCAAAATGAGGCTCTTTCAAACGGGTATGAATTACTTTGTGTGAAACACTGTGGTATATAAACTATTAATATGTATGGAAGACTTGATAGCATTCCTCAGTGGCCAATCAGTTTAAAATTTTCACAGACCTCTGGAGCCAAGAGTCAAGCAAGTCAATCAAGTTTCGTTTTGATTAGCCTTTGTTAGCCTTGTGTAATAGCTGCTGAATGTTGACTGGCTGTTGGCAGACATGTTTTCACGATATGCAAATGTCCTCATGAATATTGACTGGACCTTGGACAAAGACACTGCATGAAAATTTTCAAGTCAGTTGTATCAATAGTTCTGCAGTTAGAGGCTATTTAATTTTTTCCCTGTTATAGAGCCACTATATATTTGAGTGTCCTCAAATTGGGCACTTACATTAGGGTCAATTTTGATGAAAATATCTCATTCCGTTTAAGAGTTATAGCCATTTAAGTAAAGGTGGCCACTTCAAATGTTTTGACGTGCTGTTGTGGGGTTAAATCAAATGTTAAAAATATTTTTTTGTTTGTTTGTTTGTTGTTGATCTTTTAAATAATGATCAATAATGGGATTCCAGGTAATCTTTCTGTACTAGTTTGGTTCCAATCAGACAAACAGCCTAGGACTAGTTCTCAAAGGTAGGTTTTGCACGAAATAATACAAAATGGCAGAAATTTTTCATGGCAGATATGAAATCAGAGCCAATGATTCCAGTGCTATAAGTCACTTAAGTCTGTGAAAAATGGTTCAAAAGTTAGGACCATTTTTGTAAAATAAATAAATAAAAAATAATTAAAATAAATATATAAATAAAAATAAAAATAAAGAAGAAAGAAATAAAATAAAATAAAATAAATAAATACAATAAAATAAATAAAAATAAGTATTATTATTATTATTATTATTATTATTATTATTATTATTATTATTATTATTATTATTATTAACAATAATAATGATCATCATCATCATCATCATCATCATCATAAAAAATTTTGTTCAGTATAGCTGATTGGGGTCAGACTTTGCACCTTTTTACACTGATGGAGTACACTCAAAATATTATTCAGGCCATTTGTAGTTATGACACATTTCATTTTTGTTCACCTTATTTTAAGTTTATATTATTAGGTGTAATATGTAGGCTATGTATATTTAACGTCTAACGTGAAATGTATAAATAGTGTCATCTGTGAGACTTATTTCAATTTGATTGACAACTTGGTTTCATATGGGGAGCGCCATTTGCGCATGATGAAGTTTCAAGGCATGATCTCTGTGTCTCACTTTTGAAGGTCTCTAGTTTGTGTCACGATGAACTGGAACAGAATTGTTTTGTGTTCTTGGAACGTGTTGTTTTGCGCATTCCTAATCACCCCGCCTTTCCTCCTCAGTCCCTCTTAGCTCTTTTTCTTATTGTTTGCCTTTAGTATCATTTTAGGACCCACGTTATATGTTACTCGGTGTCTTGTTTCTTGTTTCTTGTTTCTATGTTTCACAGTTCCTAGTTCTAGTTCCAGGTTAAGTTGTTTCTAGTGTTTTTGTTAAAGTTTCTTTATTTGTTTATCTTTTCATTGAAGTATCGTTATTTTAGTTATCTTTTCATTAAATTCCAAACAGCATGGAAGGAGAGCCTCCTGAAGTATAGAAAACTCTTAGTGACGCTAGAAAAGTCTACCTTTCCACCTTAATAGAAAATAATAAAAACAATTATATATTTCTATTCAACACAGTAGCAAAATTAACTAGGAATAAAACCACTACAGAGAGAAACACACAATCATTACATAGTAGTGAAGAGTTCATAAATTTTTTCACTGATAAGGTTGATTATATACAGTAAGATGTGAAATTCAGGCTAATAAATTAAAACCAGACAGTATTATAACTAGCCCTATAGATAATAATATAGCAATATCAAATCAATGTTTAGAATATTTTACTCCCCTTATAAAGACCGAACTAGCTTCAATAATCTCTTCAGCCAATTCATTAACCTGCATACCTGCAGTCCTGTACCGACTTCTTTCTTTAAACAGATTTGTCATGGAATAATTGAACCTCTTTTAAATATAATCAATTCTTCCATTAGCACTGGCTATGTACCTAAATCATTTAAATTAGCAGTTATTAAACCGCTGATTAAAAAACCTGACCTTGACCCCGCTCAACTGTCCAGCTATAGACCAATATCAAATCTCCCCTTCATCTCTAAGATCTTAGAAAAGGTGGTAGCAAAGCAGTTATGCTCGTACCTACATAGGAACAATATTCATGAAATGTATCAGTCAGGATTTAGAATTCATCATAGCACAGAGACAGCATTAGTTAAAGTAGTAAATGACCTTCTACTAGCCTCTGATCAGGGTTGTGTCTTGTTACTTGTGTTACTCGACCTTAGTGCAGCTTTTGATACTATAGATCATAGTATTCTCCTTGATAGATTAGAAAATGTTGTTGACATTAAGGGAACAGTCCTCTCCACTACTTTTTACTCTATATATGCTACCTCTAGGTCAAAATTATTCGTAAACATGAAATTAGCTTCCACTGTTATGCTGATGATACACAGCTGTATGTTTCAGCAAAGCCAGAGGATAGACAGCAGCTTGATAAAGTTGAGGTATGTGTGAAGGACATAAGGCTTTGGATGCTAACTAACTTCCTTTTACTCAATTCTGATAAGACGGAAATACTTTTGTTAGGATCACGTGTAGCTAGAAATAATATTTCTGATCACACGGTTACTCTGGATGGTCTTTCTGTTTCATCATGTGCAGCAGTAAAAGAGTGATTATTGACTCCAGTCTATCATTTGATGCGCATGTAGATGATATTACTAAGATAGCCTTCTTTCATCTCAGAAATATTTCTAAGATAAGAAATATAATGTCACTACATGATGCAGAAATATTAGTTCATGCTTTCGTTACCTCTAGACAAGATAGTTGTAATGCCGTACTGTCTGGATGTTCCAGTGGAAACATAAAGAAACTCCAGTTAGTCCAGGATGCAGCTTCTAGGGTTCTAACTAGAACCAAAAAATATGACCACATCACCCCGATCTTATCAACACTGCATTGGCTGCCAGTGAAATCTCTCATTGATTTTAAAATACTATTATTAACCTATAAAGCACTAAAAGGTCTCGCACCACAGTATTTAAGCGATCTTTTGATCTTCTATGATCCGCCACGCCAACTTAGATCCACAGATGCAGGTTATTTGACTGTAGCGAAGGCTACAGCAGGGGGAAGAGCTTTCACTCATAGAGCTCCACAGTTATGGAACAGTCTTCCATTTAGTGTTCGGGACTGAGACACAGTCTCAGTGTTTAAGTCTAGGCTTAAAACGTATTTATTCACTCTAGCCTACTTTGACTAGACTTTCCATTATGCTAATTTCCAGTCTTAAGAATCTTTTCTCTCCCTCTCTCCTTCTGCCGAGCTACACATGAGTTTATGGAGATATTGGAGATCCTGGTCCGTTCTGCTCTCTGGACCTGCATGATTGGTCTCGGAGGTCCTACTTCTGGATGGAGCTCTCATATACTCCAAATCCAGAATGCTGGGACAAAGGCTTCTTCTAAGACAAACAGATTACATATAAA
Organism: Noturus placidus; assembly: GCA_022414735.1. Taxonomy (NCBI): domain Eukaryota; kingdom Metazoa; phylum Chordata; class Actinopteri; order Siluriformes; family Ictaluridae; genus Noturus; species Noturus placidus. Next base: position 19,867 of record JAFFST010000954.1, on the reverse strand, counting down.
TTAATAATTATCTCTTTAAGAATATCTGTTGTTACCCAAATGAGGATTGGTTCCCTTCTGAGTCTGTTTCCTCTCAAGGTTTCTTCCTCTTAACACCTTAGCGCGGAGGTCTTCAACAGAAGGTCCGCGACCCCTAGGGGGTCCGCGGAGGTACTGCATGGGGGTTGTGAAAGTTTTGGTACCAGTTTGATATAACACAATTTCATACAATATATATAATTAGGGGGTCCCCGCTCCATCTCGCCATCAGTTTGGGGGTCCTTGGCCTGGAAAACGTTGAAGACCCCTGCCTTAGGGAGTTTTTCCTTGCCATTGTCGCCACTTAGTGGCTTGCTCAGTTGGGATAATTTCTCACCTTTACTATGTGTATACTGTGTTTATATTCCTGTAAAGCTGCTTTGAGACAATGTCTGTTGTAAAAAGCGCTATAAAAATAAAATTTAATTGAATTGAATTGAATTAAATACTGAAAACCCAGTCTGCGCCTGCTTCCGCCTCAATCTCTTCTGGCATCACTGACGTCACAGAACGAAAGACCAGTATCTGACGGGAGAAGTCCCCGCCATGTCTTTTGGGGCTTTGTATTTCTTTTTTCCTTTTTCGCCCTGGACCGTCGCTTCATTGTTGTTTTTTTATCTCAGCGTCCGTGTTCTTCTGGGGCCCGTTTCACGAAGGAGGTGCAACCAACTCTGAGTTAAAACTTGAACTCTGAGTTGACTTACCCTGAGTTGTGAAACTCTGAGTTTTCGGTTACAGAACAGCTGAAATTAGTTAGTTCAATAAACTCTAAGTTGAGTGACTCTGAGTTAAGCGCGTGCACCACAACTATAAAAAGCCATTATCAATGGAGCGCAGGTATTATGAGTCACCATGGCAACAGCATCAAAAAGCGTAAAAAAGACAGAGGAGAAAGAACAGAGGACTTGGGAGAAAATAGCTGCTCGAGTCAATACATAAGTTTACATTTTAATTACTTTTATACAGTGTTGGGTGCAATTAATTAATTACTAAGTAATCTATGTACTGTAATTTAATTAAAGACTATAAAACAATTCTGAATAAAACAATAGTGGATTTAACATCAAAGTTTAAAAGGTATATTTTTTATGTAACCTCCCACTAGTTACACACTTCGGTCAATTCAAGAATAATTCATGCAATTGTATATTGTTTATTTGAAAGCATTAGAAGTGCAGTTTCTTGTCTCTCCTTTTTTTTCAAGTGGTTGAGGATGATTTGGGATTTAGAAAGTAATTAATAAGTAAGTAATTAATAAGTAGACCAAATTAGTAAGTAGACCAATACTTTCTAGAGATAGTAATTATTATATTAATCTAATTAGACTTGCTGAAAATGTCATTTGTAGTTAGTAATTAAGAACTATTTTAGACTGTTATAACCCAACTGTTATAATATCAGAGGTGAAACTGGAAGAACAGTATTTAATTAAACCTATTAATTTAATTTTCATGTATAGGTGCAATCATGTATAGGTGCAATGCAGGCATTAAAAAAACGTGGCAGCAGCTGAAAATGTCGATATCATTTTCGTGACCTCGTCAATGTTGAGGAAATACCAATCTGTCCTCCCAATATACAGGAGAAAATATTTTCTATATGTTCCGCTTTAATTTTCCCTGCCAACAGATCTGTCTTTTCTTCATCTATTCTATTTATTTTATTTATCTATTTATTTATGTCTATTCTTTTTTAATATATTCACATTTGGTACGGGAAATCGGTGTGTGTCCCTCCAATTGTACACTTGGTTTGGCCCATACTCAACACAAGTTCGGTGATGTACTTTAGCAGCTCAGTCTGTAAGAAATGGAGACAGCAGTTTTTTTTTCAGACAGTTAGTAACTAGACACCTTAATATCTAGGCTAATGTCAGTTCCAGTTTTTGATCATTAACAGTACATTCACGTGCACATTCTCCCGCCGAGTTCACTGTGAACCCTCACGTTGTGACATACTGTACTCTTATAAATGCGAGTGAAAGTGAGGAAAGTTTGGCGGGGGGGTTGGGGGTGGCGTCTAGCGCTTGGACCCCCCCCAATGTCCATACCATGGTTACACCCTTGCATTTTAGTATCACTAGATATCCTGATAAATCATGACGTATCGGTTGAAATATCACATTCTGTGCTATCACGGTGTTTCCGTGAACACAACGTCTCAAAAGAATCTACATAGGTTGAAATATGACGCTGTTTTAGTCCACAGTGCTTCTACGGGTGCAGGTTACCACGTGATTCGACAAAGCATCTGATACCCTTTATTGATTGAACTTTATAATTAGCACTCTTTGATATCCTGCCGTGATTATTAAATTATAAGCTGTATGCTATGTGTGGAAATGGGCAGTCTAAAATCACATCAAATCAATGTATGTAAAAAAAGAGAAAGATAACAAAATCTACCATGTTATTGAGTAAACAGCAAACAGTGGATAAGCCGAGCTCTGGCTCAGAGCCAGAAGGAGCCAAAGTGTGCTCTAGCATCTATCCCAATGTCGCTGTGCCTTCAAGTAGATAAAAACCTCCTAGTATTATGGAAATAAAAGCGATATATGATGCTTGGCATTCAACAGATAAACCTGGTCACTTTGTTGATTCGCTTAAACAGTAGACTAGATACGCTTCCGGATTTCCACTGTACTTTGTTAAAGGTCCTTGGTCATGACATCACCGAGGAAGTGTTACTCGCAGGCGCACAAATCCTCTAGCTGAGTGGTTTTCAAAGTGGGGGCCGCAAGGGGGGCCTCAACAATTTGGTGTGAAAAATAAATTCTCACTCTCAACCACACAGACACACACACAATCAATTCATAATGTAATGTAATGTAAATATGTAAGATGTAATTATTAATAAAAGGGGGACATATTCAGAAGTCTGTATTTTTAATGTGTTTTAAAGACATCTTGCAAAAGGGGGGCCTCGCTCAAATGTTAATGCCATTTGGGGGGCCTTGCCCTGGAAAAGTTTGGGAACCACTGCTCTAGCTCATTTGAATTCGCTTCCATAGTGAATGGGAAAATGATTCACGTTTACCTTTAACTGGGAAACATTCCATTTTATTTACTGTAATGTATCACAATGATGGTGCTTATAGTTTTTTGTGACATTGGAAATACCCTAGTTGTAGTGTGTTGGTGAGTGCTAGGAAATGTAATCAGGGCGTTCTCATAGTAAAAACTTGACACTGATGTACAGATAGGCCTATGCATCTTGTGTTTATTCTTTTTAGCTAACACATCACATTTCTAAAGCATAAAACAATATGCATATCAAGAACGCCCAACCGACCCTGAAATCATGTTTTATCCCAAACTTGTCATCATTCCGTCTTCTCCTTTCAAGTGAACTTGCCGAGGTATTGAACATCTCATAATAATGGAATGTGAAGGACACAAAAACCAGAATAATTTAACACTACTAATCTGGCAGGGGAAGGCTAACACATCAACATTGCATGGTGCTTCTAAATGCACTTAACTGCCCTCTTTAATAAACATAATTTCACAAGTGCCCACTAATTACAAAACAGGAGTTTCAAAGAGGTTCAAAATGAAATGGATGTGATTTGATGAGCTCTTTTCATTTTCATAGCTGAGGACCTCCACAACCTATTCGACTATACTGACCTATTTGTTATATTTATACCATGCTTATGATATACCATATTGTCAAAAATATGTGGCAATCACACCTGTGTAAGCTTGTTGGACATCTCATTCCAAAACTATGGGCATCAAAAGTTGGCAGTATACAATTGTCTAAAATGTCTTTATATACTGTAGCATTAACATTAACCTTCACTCGAACTAAGGGGAATAGTGTTTCATTACCAACACTTAGTTTTTATGCTGATATTTCTTCCAGGGGACGTTTGGAACTCAGTAGTGAATTATGCAACAGTATTTAGGTAATTTTTACATGCATAAAATATACTTCAGCACTCGACGGCCCTGTGTTATGAGTTGCGTGGTCTACCACTTTGTGGCTGAGCTATTGTTGCTCCTAGACACTTAAATGTCTCAATAATATGCCTTACAGTTGACCAAGGCAAATATAACAAGGCAGAAATTTAATTAACTGACATGTGCGAAAGGTGGCATCCTAAGAAAGTGGTACATTTAAGGTCACTGAGCTCTTCACTAATACCCAAACTCCTGTCAATGTTTATGGAAATTGCATGGCTATGTGCTTGATTTTATGAACCTGTTAGCAATGGGTGTGGCTGAAAGCCCTGAACTGAATCATTAAGAGGGGTGTCCACATACTTTTTTTCCATATAGCATAGCTTAGAATCTTACTTAGCAGAATAAAAATGCACTGTGTATAAATTTGTTAACCCAAGTTATTCTTCATTCATCAATTGCTGAATTCTGTGTCACCATATTGGAAATATGGCTGCTACTTTTTAAATTTTGTACAGTACATTTTCACAAACCTTTCTACTTTCTGCTTATTTGTTATGATGTGAAAATCACATTGGTGATATTTGCTAGCATGCGTCACAACAGGTAAGTAGCTATAGATTCAAGTGCAGACAGAGTTTATTAAATTAATCCAGGCAAACAAATCCAAATCAGAAGGCAAGGTCGTAATTGTCACGATCTTGCTGGCAGATGGCTCTGTGGCGACAACATGCACGAGTGGCTTCAGAGCACGCACGTGCACGTGCTTGAAGTGAGCATGGATGCTAAGACTATGTCAAGTGATGCCAAGTGTCGGCAATTAAGAGAGTGGTGACTGGTTATTTAAACACCCGTGTTGCTGCGCACATCACGTGGCATTAAAGTAAAGTAAAGTAAAGTAAAGTAAAGTAAAGTAAAGTAAAGTAAAGAAAGGACCAACAGAGAAGACGGAATGAATAATGGTGCCAGGTTGTGATGTTGCCATGCTCTGTCTGTTTTCCTGTTCCTTAGTTCATGCCTCGCCATAGCTAAGAATGGTCATTCCATGCCAGAGTTAAGTGTTTATGCCATGCCAGAGTTAAGGGTGTTTATGCCTTGTCATAGACAAGAGTGTTTATGCCATGCCATGGTTAAAAATGTTGATGCAATGTAATAGTTAAGAGTGTGCATGCCAACTCATAGTTAAGAGTGTTCATGCCATGCTGGAGATAAGTGTGTTTAAGTGATAAGTGTGTCTTTGTTTAATGAGTGTTCTTGCCTGAGATAAATGAGTGTTCTTGCCTGAGTTAAATGAATGTTCTTGCCTGAGTTTAAGAAGTGTTCATGCCTAAGTTAAAGGAGTGTTCTTGCCTAAGTTAAATGAATGTTTTGTACCCAAGTTAAGCGAGTGTTACTAGTCATAGCCTTGTTCTAAGTTTTGTGCTTCATGTCAGTAATCCAAAAACATTCAGAGTTCATATGATGTACAAACCAAACAATACAGGCAAAATAATACAGGCAAAGCCAACACACACACACACACACACACACACACACTGGAGCACACAAACTAAAAACCAGAATAGCTGAAAACAAAGTCAATGGCTTGGCAAGTTAGATAAGGACACACTAAGCATTACTTCATAAAGAGAATGTGAACCAGCCTGCCTTAAATACTGTGAGGTGTGATTGTTTTCAGGTGTGGGTGATTAGTACTCAGGTGACTGTGACAGAGTTCACTACTGGGAACTGTAGTCTCTGGTGGACAGATTTGTAAGCCACAGTGTGTCCTACGAAACCGACTTCTCTTTGGTTGTAGGATTTTTCCTAACAGCAAGAAATGTAAAGTCTTGTTATCAGTCTTCATGTTATGAAATAATTCTAGTATGTAGGCTATGTGTGTTATGTGCTATGTTTCTTTTTTTCTTCTTCTTAAGTTTATCTTTAGCTTCTGTGACCACCCTGTTGCCCATGAACATGATTACATTGAGCTGGAAAAATTGTGAGTCATGATCTCATGTATGATTTTATCTTTAGGAGCAAGAATAGAGATCATTATTACCTTCTCCAACTGTGAAAAGCTGTGGAAACAGTTGCCAATAAGGCTGATTAGATATTGTATCATTCACTTCTGTTTCTATTTTGAGATGCAAATTTCCTCTTGCTACTTGATCTAGATGTAAAGTGCAAATGCTTAAATTTAAGCCAACAATTTTCAAGCAATTGGATTTTATGAACAGATTTCATGTGACATTTGTTCAGGATACATTTTGACACAATCAACCTACCATGCAGACATTTCCTGTATACTGTCACTTCCTCATGCTCTTGTACTCCTACTCTCGCTTTCCCTCTCCAATACACTCACCCCCACAGTCACTGTTTCTTACCTCCCTCCCTCCCTCCTTTTCTCTCATGCCTCGCCACATTTTCATTAAATGTGTACTGCTTCTCTTTACTTGTATACCTACAGAAGCTTTTCTATCTCTTTTCTATCTACACGACATCTCTAGGGCAGGTGATTGAGTCTCATGGCTTTTCATATCATTGCTATGCTGATGACACCCAGCTCTATTTGTCCTTCCAGCGTGATGATCCATCCGTCTCTGCACGCATCTCTGCTTGTCTGTCTGACATCTCAGCCTGGATGAGGGAACACCACCTTAAGCTCAACCTGGCAAAATCTGAGCTTCTCGTCATCCCAGCCTGTCCCGCAATCAACCACAACCTCACTCTACAGCTCGGCACAACCACACTCAAACCAACCAGGACGGCCAGGAACCTTGGGGTGACTCTTGATGACAGCTTGACCTTTACAGACCACATCTCAGCAACTGCTCGGTCCTGTAGATTCATCCTGTTCAACATCA
>JAFFST010000950.1:18081-29109 GCA_022414735.1 Noturus placidus | reverse complement strand
GATCATGGGCCTCTTGGCTGCATCTCTGATCAGTTTTCTCCTTGTATGAGCTGAAAGTTTAGAGGGACAGCCGGCTCTTGGTAGATTTGCAGTGGTCTGATACTCCTTCCATTTCAATATTATCGCTTGCACAGTGCTCCTTGGGATGTTTAAAGCTTGGGAAATCTTTCTGTATCCAAATCCGGCTTTAAACTTCTTCACAACAGTATCTCGGACCTGCCTGGTGTGTTCCTTGTTCTTCATGATGCTCTCTGTGCTTTAAACAGACCTCTGAGACTATCACAGAGCAGGTGCATTTATACTGAGACTTGATTACACACAGGTGGACTCTATTTATCAACATTAGACATTTAGGACAACATTGGATCATTCAGAGAGCCTCACTGAACTTCCGGTGAGAGTTTGCTGCACTGAAAGTAAAGGGGCTGAAAAATTTTGCTCGCCCAAATTTTCAGTTTTTTATTTGTTGAAAAAGTTTGAAATATCCAACAAATTTCGTTCCACTTCATGATTGTGTCCCACCTGTTGTTGATTCTTCACAAAAAATTACATTTTATATCTTTATGTTTGAGGCCTGAAATGTGGCAAAAGGTCGAACAGTTCAAGGGGGCCGAATACTTCCACAAGGGACTGTATGCTCACATACTAGTCTGCATACATAATAATACTGACCAGGTTTTAAGAGGCTGCCCACTACTGAAAAATGCAGCAATGATTTTTTGCTATTTGAAGGAAAGGTCCATGTCTAACCCATTATGGAGTTATTGGTGGAGAAACAGTTACTTTTATCGATTTTTATCTTGTAGGTGGTGATGCTGGATGAGCCTACCTCTGGCATGGACCCGTCAGCCAGACGAGCCACATGGGATCTTTTGCAGGGCGAGAAACGAAGTCGCACCATCCTTCTCACCACACACTTCATGGATGAGGCTGACCTACTGGGAGACCGCATTGCTATTATGGCTGGTGGGGAACTCCAATGCTGTGGTTCACCTCTCTTCCTCAAGAACAAATACGGTGCGGAGAACTGTGGCATAAACTTGTCTATGATACATCTTAGTATCATTTCAACAAGTTTCATATTGTAACCCTTTGTATTAGTAGTAAAACATCTTAAATATTATACACAAGTTGAAATGCCTTAGCTTGCTTTCACGACACATGTGATATGAATGACTGAAGGCATCAGACACTGGGTGTATGTAGTCATAATCTGTTACTCATTGATTTGCATATGTTTTTCAGGTGCGGGCTACCACATGGTGATAGTAAAAGATGCGTTGTGTAATGTATCAGAGATCAGCCGCCTGGTCCACATGTACGTGCCCAATGCCACCCTGGAGAGTAGTGCTGGGGCTGAACTTTCCTACATCCTGCCAAAAGAGAGCACCAGCCGGTAAGACAGCATTCCAAGTGTGTGTAATTGTCTCAACTACTAGGGCCTTCTAGGCTTACAGCGAACTAAATATCTGGGGCTGAATTTTACATGTCTGTACACATCTAATTACATTATATAATTCAGGCATCCAATTAACCGCTAACATAGTTAGGAAGTGCCAGTTGAATTAACCAATTATGTTGTGATATTCACTGGGCGAGACAAAAAATGTATCCAGGACAGGATTTATTACTGATTGCACAACCATTAGCTAGATTTGATTTTACGCAGTCGTGACATTCAGAAAGTTTGTCAACAAACTTGGTTAAACACGTTACCATGGTGTAATCGAATCTATCACCATACTGCAGTGGCAGATGGAGAAAAACAAGGATTTCTCATGGGGTATCTCAGTGGAGGAAATATAGATTATTAGGCATAGTGTTTGTATAGTGTATTTGTGTAAAAAAGACCAGCACAAACATGTGTTTGGCAGTTTGAGAATAAAATAACTCGATGCCTTCTGTGCATGTATACGCTGTGGAGAATCACACTATCTAAGACCAATTCACAACTTTTTTTGTAAAATGCTCTAGTGCAGGAGCATTCATTTTATTCAAAGTAAGAATTGAACGAACAAAATAAAAGATAATGCAGAGTTGAATTGATTTAACAACGAGAAATCATCATAGAACTTATGATCTATTGGTTGCTTAGGATTTTTTAATAGTCATGTTGCATTATTTTTGGTTACATGTACACAGATTTGACTTTGTACATGTCATTTATGCAGCTATAATATTTCATTATATCTTTTAATTCTGTTAGGTGCATTTGCATGCTTTTCGCTAATTATTATCACCAAGACCTCTATAACTGCTTTAGCATAATAGCTTTAACAACATGAACCCAGCTTAAGCTGTAAAGAAAAATAACTATTTTCATCCTTAATCTGTCTGACCTTCATGAGAAAATGAATCCTCTTCAGATTGATACTCATGTTGGTTAACTCTAATTTAGAAAGCTCTTTCAGGGTCAGAGAGGGGAAATGTATCCATCGATCTGTCTATTACAGAGTGCCCTGACATGATGTCCCTCTCCTTCTCACATACTAATCTTCTCTTCATTAACCCCAAAATCAATAATGGTACTCCTTTTCCTTCTCCTTCTCTTGCTCCAGCCATATATTATATATTGTATTAGTGTTATATTAGGCGAATGTTGTTATAGCAATTGTACATGCATATTTAAATGCTTTGATAGTCCCTTGTCTATGGACACTTAATTTCAATGAGTGTTAGTAAGTGACTTGTTACTATTCCACAAAAATTCACATTGCTTCCTTTTCGAATCAGACCTGCCCTGTGTGGATGGTCACACATGGATGCCCTAAAGATATGCACTTCACAAAGCAAGTTTATAGCCAAGTCTCACGCTTGCTTCAGTGGATAATCTCAATTGCATGCTATAGAATTGCACTTTCTCAGAACTGCTACTGTCATCATAAAGATTTACCCCAGAACTCCTATTTACATTATGCTACTACTGAACATCCTTTCAACACATTTAGTATTGTTTGTCTTTATTCTTTTACAACTGTAAACTGTCGCACAATTTGATGTCACCCAGAAGAGGATGCACTCCCTTTTGAGTCTGGTTTCAATCAAGGCTTCTTCCTCATGCCATCTTGGGGACTTTTCCTTGCCACTGGCACCTCTGGCTTTCTCATTCGGCACCTAAATCTACTTGCTGGTTTCTGTAAGATTGCTTTGTGATGATGTGTATTTTTAAAACGCTGTACAAATAAATTACAATTTTTATTGAATTGAATCTACACTGTTATCAAGGTAATGTGACAAGATGCAGTAAATTAATTTGAAGTGATTCCTCCATCTACATGTTCTGTGTTTTGCCTGTAGATGGAATTATTTAATATGAATTTACAGCTCTTCTGCGCCTTTGCAGGTTCGAGCTTCTGTTTGCTGAGCTGGAAATGAACAGGGAGGAGTTGGGCATCGCAAGCTATGGAGCATCTGTTACCACCATGGAGGAAGTTTTTCTTAGGTACTTGAATAAGACCAAATCAGTATACTTTTATATGGCCAAAGGTTTGTGGATATCTGACCATCACACCTGTATTCTTGTTGAATATCCCATTCCAGATTTAGTGTGCCCTTTGCTGTTATAATAAACCATGCTCCACTCTTCTGAGAATGCTTTCCACTGGGTTCTGGAGAGTGGCTGTGGGGATTTGTGCTCAATCAGCCACTAGAGCTTTAATGAGGTCAGGCACTGTTGTGCAGTCAATGTTCCAGTTCATCCTAAAGGTGTTCAGTGGGGTTGAGGTCAGGGCTCTTTGGAGGTGACTCCATTTTTTCCACTCCAACATTGACAACCATGTGTTTATGGACTTTGTTTTGTGCGTAGCGGTTTTGTCATGCTGGAAGATGTCTGGGTAATTTAGTACAATTGAAGGAAAGCTGCTACAACATACAAAGACATCCTGTACAATTGTGTGCTTTCAACTGTTTAGGGAACGACCACACATGGGTGTGATGGTCAGGTGTCCAGACTTTTGTCCATATAATGCAAGATTTTCTTGATTCTCCAGTGAAGACATATGGTTAAAAAAGACGCTTTGATGTTAAGTTCCATTTGCAGGATGCTGCAGTAATGCTCAGTAAAATTGGTTGAAAGGAAGTAGCCTATCTTTATGACTCTTTTAAGTCATCAGGAAGCACATCATCTTCTTACATGGTCTGCTTTTTTTCAAGCCTGTCCAGGTCCAGGTCAGACTGAATCTCAAAGGACTGAAAAAAAGACCAAATCTCGTTTATCTGCCCATGCCTATCCATTCTGTTCCATCCATCTTTTCATCCTATTGTGAAGCTTTCAATAGATCATCATTACTGTCTTAATAAAAGGTGACCATGTGGCTCTATAAGGGATCTAGGAGAAAGACTGAATGTTATTGTTTTCCAAAACCACAATTGATGGAAAGTCTTGTGGCAGATTTCAGTGTGCTCAGATGTCACTGTTTTCCTCCTCTTCTTGTAACCCCATCCATCTGAGCTTATATCACTATTCACAAACCGTATTTTTTCTCTTCAGTACATATTGGTCTCTACAAAAAGCTTCAACATACATTAGAGAAAGAACAGAGCAGGGCTTCATTTTCAGTAATGCAGAGTTACAGTTACAACTGGGTTTTCTATACATGAATATGACACATATTAGCTTTATATCTATGTCTATATGTGCATGGACAGGGTCGGGAAGCTAGTGGACTCCAGTCTAGACATTCAGGCCATTCAGCTTCCAGCCCTGCAGTACCAGCATGAGCGAAGGTCACATGACTGGACGGTTGACGATACTAGCAGTATCAGCGGCATGACTGATGTGACTGACTTCACCGATAGTGGGACACTGATCTCAGAGGACTGCTCCAACATCAAACTCAACACAGGGGTCAGTCTGTTTAAGAGCATTACAGGATGCTTCTGTATCTAGATATGCATCTTTTGTATCTCATTTGAATTTCCACAAAGCCTTATATCAAGAAAAACTATAGTAAATCAATTTTGATCATTGTTTGTAATACAAATTTTAATAGTATAGTGAATAGAAGGAATGACCTCTCTTTCCTTTTTCTTTTAATCACAACTGTTACACACTAGGCTAAGCTGTACATGCAGCAGTTCTACGCCATGTTCTTGAAGAGGGCACTGTATAGCTGGCGGAACTGGAAGGTGATGGTGGCACAGTTTTTAGTGCCACTTATCTTCACAGTAGTCGCACTTGCGGTGGCTCAAACTCTCCCTGGGCAGCACAAAACCCCAGAACTTCCCCTAGCACTCAGTCGCTATGGCCCCACCACTGTGCCCATGGCCCTGGATTCTAATGCCGGACCCCTGGCTATAGCGCTTGCTGAAGCCTATGCTGTCCAGCTTGCTGCCCAGAGCGCCAGACCAGTGACCAACATAACTGGTAAATGTTTTATAATGGGGTGCACATGGCTCTTGTGAGTGGAATGCAGTAAGCAAAAATAATAGGTAAATCAGAATGTTTGAAACAGTGTTTTCTATCTTTCCAGACTTCTCTGAGTATGTACTGAACAATGCAATGAGGGAAGGAGGAGCCTTCAACGAACGCTGCGTGGTGGGTGCTGCTTTTCGTGGCAGAACTAAGAGGTTTGCTGAAATCACTGGCTACTTCAACAACCAAGGCTACCATACACCGGCTACTGCGCTCATGCTAGTGGATAATGCACTGTACAGGCTCCTGGCTGGCCCCAGCGCTTCCATCCAGACAGGAAACAATCCCATGCCCCGTAACGTGTCAGAGACAGCCCAGAGCCAGCTCTCAGAGTGAGTCTCAGTGGATACCAGGTGCTAGTGTTAGATAGAATAGTTCTTACTAGAGTTCAGTCTAACAATTAACGTTTATCCTCAAACCATGTTCCATGTACATAAATCACATTTACACACAAATGAACACACTCAGTTAATTGTGACCAAGCACACAGGTACTACAGATAATGGAACTAACTTTATGCTTTATTTCATTCAATTGAATGTTACATTTGTTAACCAACTCTCAGATACACTATCTGTCATTGTTAAAACTAACGTATGCTTGCAGTGATACCACTTGGAATTAGCGACTATCAAAAAGAACACATTCTGTGCATTCTGGGATATGCTTTTCTTTAAATGGCTGATATTTCTCTATGAACACAGTTTTGTCTGTAGCATTGTTGTTACAAAAGATGTGATATGGAGCCTTCCATTTGTCCTTGTGAATTTTCATTTTATCCTTAGTTAGCAAATAATTTCTTCCTTCAACTGAAATCTGTCACTTTACTTGACTATCCTTTTATGGATTGTTTTTCATTGATTCTTTTGCTTAGGGGTCAGACTGGCTTTGCCATAGCCATTAACCTAATGTATGGAATGGCATCCTTGGCCAGTACCTTTGCCCTGCTCCTGGTGCTTGAGCGTGAAGTGAAGTCCAGGCACGTGCAGCGGGTCAGCGGAGTCTACCTCTCCAACTTCTGGTTCTCTGCATTGCTCTGGGACATGATCAACTTTGCGCTGCCTTGTCTTCTAATGCTGGTCAGTGCCACCTTATATCTTTTATAAAATGTAGAGACGACATATAAAAAGTGCTGTAATTCCCACACCATTTGCCTGATTTGGATGTGAAAGTGTGCACTTTGAGCTCATATACATCATTTAATTTCAACACCAATATACTGTGGTAGACAGCTAAAATAACAATAAATTGTTACTGAATGTAAATGGTTCCTGAGGTGACAGCCATGTTTGCGTTTTACTCAAACTTAATATACAGCAGATCATTTTTGGAGATGGATGCAAGTCCGGAGTATTTTATTTAAAGTGAAACACATGTGAACAAAGACTAGCACTACGTAACATAAACACAAACATAAACAAGACAAGCATGAAATACACTAGAGCGTGGCATGGATACAACAACATATAACATCACTACTCACAACAGACATTAGACAAAGTGCGCTAGACAAACATGGCTTGTATACTGGTGCTCACTGTGCATGAACGTAGTTCAGGTGTTCATGATCATATGACTTGGTGCTTGATGTGAACATGTGTGTAGTGGCTAATGTGTGCTGTAGACCTGCACCATTATCAGTGCTAACCTGACAGTATCAAATAGGAATTTTTAAATCTGAAACAGATCTATTTGTACTTTTATTATACATCTCACCCTTTATGATAACTATCTCTATAATTTTCACACATTATTTGGATTATGAATGTGTCACAATACTGTTGTAAATTTTATTCAAATAATAACATGTAATCCCTCCACATGCCGAAGTGTCCTTGGGCAGAACACTGAACCCCAAATTGCTCCCGAAGGAAGGCAGGCACCTTGCATGGCATCTCATTGCCATTGGTGTGAATGTGTGAATGAGAAACAGTGTAAAGCACTTTGTAGAACCACTAAGGTTAAAAGGCGCTATATAAAAGGCGCTTACTACTCTCAGATAAAGCAAATATTTCATAACAACGGCACATGCCTAAGTCTGTAATATAGCAGATGTCAGGTCTTGGAGTTGACATGTTGGATGCAGGAGAAATGGGCAGGCGTGAAGACCTGAGCTTATGTGATTAAGAACATCATTTTGGTCCCTATTGTAAGAGGATTTTTTCGATGTTCTCCCACTGTGGTTTAGGTTGTGTTCCGTGCATTCGGAGTGAAGGCCTTTGTTGAGGAAAATCACATGATAGATGTGCTGCTTTTGTTGCTGCTCTATGGCTGGGCTGTGATTCCACTAATGTACCTGCTCAGCTTCTTGTTCTCCAGTGCTGCCACTGCTTACACACGCCTCACCATCTTCAACATCATCAGTGGCACAGCCACCTTCCTTGCCGTCACCATCATGACCATCCCTGGTAAGAGTTCTTATACCATTCACCCAGCTGCAGAGAACACTGAGAACAGATTAAGGGAGAGGTTCATTCATCAAACAGGCTAAGTGTGACAAAAGTATGAAAGATAGGTCTGTTGAGCAGTTGAGAGCATGCTAACTACTTTATTGGCATTTTATTATTTGTTTTCTTAGATTTTGTATGATAAAAAAATAATGTAAGTATCTGTAACCGCTTTGTTGTGGTTCTCCTACTGCTTTCAGAGCTGCAGCTGCAGAATCTTTCACGTTTACTGGATAAAGTATTCCTGCTATTCCCCAACTACTGCCTGGGCATGTCCTTTAGCCAGTTCTACCGAAACTACGAGACCATTAGCTTCTGTACCACCAGCGTCCTCACTAAAGAAATCTGCCATTTTTATAGTGAGTTTTATTTTAGAATTATTTAATGACAAATGACTTAAGGGAAAGCCACCTTTATGTTCTGCTAAACTACTTAACATATATTATTGAATGTTATTTGTTTTAATTTGATTGTTTTTGTGTCTGACTTTGTAGAATTACAAGTGCCAATCAGATATTCCTAAGCTATGTCATATGTATATTTGATCATTCTTTCATTTTTTCATTCTTTCATTCTTATTCATTTTCAGAATACACTTTATTCTGATCAGGGCCATAGTATTATTTATTATCATTTGAAAATGGAAGGTATATACTTTCAATGTCCACTTTATTTGGAACCCCTGTACATCTAATCAGCCAATCATGTGGTAGCAACACAATGCATAAAATCATGCAGATAAGGGTCAAGAGCTTCAGTTAATATTCACGTCAAACATCAGAATGGGGAAAAATGTGATCTCTGTGACTAACCTTGGCATGGTTGTTGGTGCCAGATAGTCCATGATAGCCTCAGATACCTGTTATTGGTGTGGAACCCAACCTGGTCTACTGCTGTTGTAGCCTATCTACATCAAGGTTTGATGTTTTGTGCACGCCGAGATGCTTTTCTGCTCACAATGGTTGTAAAGAGTGATTATTTGAGATACTATATACTTCCTAGCAGTTCAAAACAATTTGGCCATTTTCCTCTGAACTCTCTTATCAACAAGGTGTTTCCACCCACAGAACTGTCACTCATTTAAGGTTTTTCCCCACACCATTCTGTGTAAACTCTAGAGATTGTTGTGTGTGAAATTCCTAGGGGATCAGCAGTTTCTGACATACTCAAACCAGCCCATCTGGTACCAACATCTATGCCATGATCAAAGTCACAGAGATCACTCTTTTTCTGCATTCTGATGTTTGATGTGAACATTATCTGAAGCTCTTGACCTGTATCTGTACGATTTTTTGCACTGCACTGTGGTGCTGCCACATGATTGGCCTATTAGATAACTGCATGAATGTGTAGGTGTACAGTTGTTCCTAATAAAGAGTGTACTGTATAACCCAAAGTTGTGATTTCAGAAATAAAAAAATATGATTTCCGACATGATTTTAGAACTGGTGAGGGTTCATTGTATGTTGTCTGGAAATATAATCTTTTGATTGTGGGATCTTTAATGTTATGCAAATGTGCACAGGAATGTGAAATTCTAAGTGGCATGTCTGAATCATTTTAGTATGTAATTAAACATAATCTATATCCAGAAGTTCAGGGATAATAGTAATTATTCATGGCATTTGCATCAGTGCTAAGTTTGATTTTCTATAGACATCACCTATCAGCTGAACTACTTCTCTATGAATGAACCTGGAGTGGGCTGCTACCTGGTGGCCATGTCCCTGCAAGGTGTGGTTTTCCTCATCCTTCTCTTCGTCATCGAGCTCCAGTGCATCAATACGCTCTTCAGCCTCTGCCATAGATGCAAAAAGGTGTGAAAGCAGAGAGAACAAAGGAGTAGTTATGTTACATAGTCAGATTTGCAGTGTTGTGCTAACACATAACACATTACACATAACAGACATATATGCAGATTCAATAGGCAGATGTACTTGGGTAGAATTTATAAATTGGTACATAGATACACATACATATATTTTTGTGTCCAAGGGCATGCTGATCGGAGAAGAAGCCCTTCAACCTGAAGATAGAGACGTGGCTGATGAGAGAAAGAGGGTTTTGGAATGCCAGCCTGTGGTGGAGTCCATGGTGGGAAGTCCTCTTATTCTGCAAGAACTTACAAAGGTATCCATTAAACTGTACTCTTCCTTTTGTAGTAGTACTGTATGTTCATGAGCATCACTGTAGAACCAATAGTCCTATAGAACTATGATAGAACATTCCTAGGGCCTCTAGATGAAGGAGGCGCTACATGAAAGTAAAATGTTTGGATCAAAGAACAGGGCCTACACTTTATCAGTCCGTACAGGATTCAGCAGAGGTTTTTTTTTTGTGATTGTTTAAAAAATTTGTGATGCAACGTGTTTGGACTTTTGTGCCTTTTTTGTGTAAAACTACTTGAATTGGCAAAATTGCAATTGCTCAAATTTGTTTTACACTGTATTTTGCAGTGATGTTTGTTGCTAAATGAGACTTTTTAGCTCTATTCATGTTCAACGCACTTGAATGGAAGAGGGCTTTGACTGAAAGCGCATTGTTATGTGGTCACGTGACGTGTCTTCGCCCAAATCTGTGGAAAATTCTGGTAATTTAGAATCTCTAATTCTGAATTCTGAATATTGCAGAGTTTGCTTGATTTTGCATTCATTTCTGCAATCTCAAAATTGTGAAATACTGGAGGGACTGATTTTATATCCACATTTTATAACCACAAATGAAGTTGTGTTCATTTATAGTAGGAGCGCCATTGCTAGACCTTTTTTTTTCTTTGCATATTCAACAAAAATTGGATTTGAAGATTAATATGAGGCTCAGTTTTAGTTTTTCCAGTTTTAGGCACCCTATTACTTTAGTTCAAACTTTGTTCTAGATTTTCTGGTTCTGCGAGATACTCAATAAAGCTTACAGCTCATTTCCTTATAAAACTGCATTTTGTGGTAAATTTGTGGCCAGTGGTTACGCTGTGTGGGCCATTTACTAGCATGGTTTGGATTACTGAAAATATAAAGTTATTCTGCCTTATCACCTTTAACCTACAGTGCCTTGCGAAAGTATTCGGCCCCCTTGAACTGTTCGACCTTTTGCCACATTTCAGGCCTCAAACATAAAGATATAAAACTCTAATTTTTTGTGAAGAATCAACAACAGGTGGGACACAATCAT
>JAFFST010000950.1:3000-17133 GCA_022414735.1 Noturus placidus | reverse complement strand
CAGCTGTAATCGCAGCAAAAGGTGGTATTAACTTAAGGGGGCTGAATAATTTTTCTCGCCCAATTTTTCAGTTTTTTATTTGTTGAAAAAGTTTGAAATATCCAATAAATTTCATTCCACTTCATGATTGTGTCCCACCTGTTGTTGATTCTTCACAAAAAATGATAGTTTTATATCTTTATGTTTGAGGCCTGAAATGTAGCAAAAGGTCGAACAGTTCAAGGGGGCCGAATACTTTCGCAAGGCACTGTATATCATGGTGATTGGTGTGATCTGTTCCGGGAAGACTCTGGCTCACTGAATGTTTTGATGAGTATGAAAATAATGTAACTCGTATGTTATGACCCAATCACCAGCTATCAGTCCAGTTGAACACTTATGGGAGATTTTGAATGAACATCCAGATAGTATTTAGACAGCCCTCTCCACCACCATCATCATCAAAACACAAATTCAGCAAATGTCTAGTGTAAGAATGGACAAAATAAGACATTTACAAAATTCTTTACATTTAATTTATCACCTGTCTGCACCAATACTGTCCAAATTAAAAAAATATACCATGATATACATTTTTGGCCTTACCACCCACAACTATGGACTGGATTTGTACAGGGCCCATAAATTGGTTTATATTTGTATATTTTAAAACACCAGAATATACACACCAAAATGACTAACTTTGGAGGAAAATTAATTTGACCCCTTTCTTATGATCTTTTTCTTACAATCTTAAGTAAGAGAGTTGTTTTTGAGTGACGCTAACCCTTGTACATACTGTGCACATTTTCAGCAGTTAAATTTCTATAGTCATCTTTTAGAGTAAGGTCTGTTGCTTTGTGAACAGGTGTACCCAGGGAGTCAGTCTCTGCTAGCAGTGGACCGCTTGTCCCTGGCTGTGGGGAAAGGTGAATGCTTTGGCCTGCTAGGTTTTAATGGAGCTGGAAAGACAACTGCATTTAAAATGCTGACTGGAGATGAGACTGTGACAGCAGGGGATGCCTTCATCGATGGCTACAGTATTCTTCGCGATGTGAAGAAGGTCAGAAATTGGTCGACAATGGTGCCATTAAAAAAATTAATAAATTGAGTGTCAGTAAAAAAAATGGTATGCACTTGTAAGCATGAAAAAGAGCAAGTTATTCTAGAAGATAATTTATTATTAGCAAAGTATACATTTTTAATTAGCTGTGCCTTTTAAACAGTAGTACAAACTGATGTCAAAAAATGCTGCTTAATTATTATATATTTATTGTAACCCTGCCATGTGTGACCTGCAGGTACAGCAGCGAATCGGCTACTGTCCTCAGTTTGACGCTGTGCTGGATCACATGACTGGCCGCGAGACTCTTAGCATGTATGCAAGGCTCAGAGGAATCCCTGAGAAATATGTGTTCACATGTGTGGAGAATGTGCTCCGCTCATTGCTCCTGGAGCCACATGCTGACAAACTGGTCCGCAATTACAGGTACAGATATGGCGAACATGGGAAGGGAAGAGACAGAGAGAGAGAGAGAGAGAGAGAGAGAGACATAGAGAGCGACGGAGGGAGAGACAGAGGTTGATACCAGAACACTAAACATAGACAGTGTCATTGTCGAAATGTAACACTGAATATCAGAGTGAAATTTGAAAGACATAAATTACATTTTAGTCAGGGAGTTTGGAAAGTATGTGATCAAATAAGGTAGATACAATACAATATAAAACACTGGGCTGCTTTATGAAATCAGCTTATGAGATCATATGTAAATTTCTGTGTGAACAACTTTCTGCATATTTTCTTTCATACAGTGGGGGCAACAAGAGGAAGCTGAGTGCAGGTATGGCTCTGATTGGCGGGCCACCTGTCATCTTCCTGGATGAGCCGTCCACTGGCATGGACCCCGTGGCCAGACGGTTGCTCTGGGATGCAGTCACACGCACCAGAGAATCTGGCAAAGCCATTATTATCACCTCACACAGGTGAGTTCCTCAGTGTACAAAGAAATATATTTTGTCCTCTGCACTTTTGATGATGGAAAGTAAGACAAAAAAACACAATGAAATGTGTTTCAATTATATGACAAAATAGAATTAACTAAATATCATGTTTATGTTATTAAATGCACCACAGAAGGAGATTATTTAGATAAATAATTGTTTAGATAAAGCACGTAGCAGAAGGATAAGATCTTCTGGAGGCCAGTTAAAACATTACTAAAATGATATGGAGTTACGTTTGACACAGAAATCAAAATGAATGCATTTGGCTCATTGGAAGCCACTGGGGACATTTGAGAAATATACTCAAATATATTTTATTGACTAGAATTGCTATAGTTCATTACCTATATCTAGAATTTTGAGTTTTGTATGTTCTTCCTATATTGACGTGGGTTTTCTCTGGGTTTTTTGGATTCCTTCCACATGCCAAAAATGTGCTAACAGGTCAGTTGGCTACCCTAAATGGCACTATCTTGTGAATGACTGTTTAAGTATATGTGTTTGCATAGTGCCCGTTGATGGATTGCCATCCGATCCAGGGTGTGTTCCTGGGTTGGGCTCCAGATCCTGACCATTATAAAATGGTCACTAAAGTTGACAGTATCATCTTCAAACATTATCAAATGATTCAAATATGCCTAAAACTATTATGTATTTTTAAGTAAAAAAAAAAACCCCTTACAACTAAATGGAAACTAGAAGCAAGTAAATACTTTTTATCCCTCTGGCATATTAAGGTATTTTTGAACACTTTACCATGGATTTAATTTTGCAGTAGTACAGTATACCACTTTAAAATGTTTTTACCTTAGGTCTTTGGTCTTTGGTATCATTGTTTTCAGCAACCTCAGCTTTAAGTATTTATCATTTTTTATTTACTTTTAGATATTTACGTATTTACGTTCATGAAGCTCGACTGCCATGCTCGAAGCAATCAATCACCTTGTCAACTACACCCTTTTATTCACTGTCAAATAGCTCCTGTAAGACGCATTTATATTTATTAAATATTTGGGGATATATCAATGGCAACTGAATCTGTAAAAATGACAGAGCATTATTCTGGAAAATACAATTTTGCCCTAGCAAAAAAAAAAAAAAACTACAATCAGCCACTAGAGAGCCTCAGATTCAATTTGGCTTCACTCTTCTGAGTAAACACATTGATTAGTTCATATCTAGCAGATTCAAAAGATTTTTTTTCTTCTCCTTAAAATTTATTTATTTATTTGTTTTACACATTTTTATGTCAAAAGATGGTGAAGATATGCACAAAAGCATTGTTACTTTCTATAGTAACAGTCACTCAGTAAGTAAATAATTTTGGATGATATTTAAAATGAAATATCTCCACTTCTGCATAGGGTACAGACTTTCATAGGTATCATATGAAAGCTCATTTACGTGGTTGTCTCCATTTGTTTCTGTCTGCCCCCTCTCTGAGTTATTTGCAATAATGTGATATGGCAGCCCTGTGCATCTAATGATTCCATCTGTGTGTGTGTGTGTGTGTGTGTGTGTGTGTGTGTGTGTGTGTGTGCGCGCGTGTGCGTGTGTACACAAAGTATGGAGGAGTGTGAGGCTTTGTGCACTAGACTGGCTGTGATGGTCAACGGACAATTCAAGTGTCTTGGCAGCCCACAGCATCTAAAAAGCAAATTTGGCAGTGGATACACTCTGTTAGCCAAAATCCACATGGAGGCTGATTTAGAGGAGATGGACCTCCAGCACTTTAAAGACTTCATCGAGAGCATCTTCCCTGGTCTGTGTCTGAGACATACCCTGTGTCTGAAATCACTCACTCACTCATATAAAACTCTATATAGAGTAGCAGTGAGAGAGACATATCACTGATTTCAGACTTCATAATGCACATCACTGTGAGCCATCATTACATAAACTATACATACACACTTTTTTAAACCACAATCTGCAGAAGTAGTACAAGATAATTATGGTATCAAATACACCACTAACAAGTTGCTGTTGGCTTTAGATTGATTGAAAGCCCATTTTTACTTACATTTGTAAATGATGTTTGCCACTCTGTGGTATTTAATGCATTATAGGTAATTATATATAAATCTGTTCAAGGAAAATCATTTCTCCATTGAGTTTGGACAACACTACAAAGTGACCAATACCCATACTTCACTATGTGGTTAATAAAAAACAAATTCAGACAGAAGTAAACCAGTGTACAAATTGCCAGTGTTGTGACATTGACCTGAACCCAATTGGACTGGTGTACAGTAACAACCCTGTATACTATTTCTCTTTATTTTTGCAGGTAGCGTACTGAAGGATGAACATCAGGGAATGGTACATTATCACTTGACTGACAAAACATTAACCTGGGCTCAGGTACATTAAACAAAAATGCTGTTCTCTTTCTGTACATATAGTGTTGGTTAGTAGCTTGTTATTTGGCACCATGTCTAGTACAATTCTGTTCTAATTGTATCAATTC
Organism: Noturus placidus; assembly: GCA_022414735.1. Classification (NCBI taxonomy): domain Eukaryota; kingdom Metazoa; phylum Chordata; class Actinopteri; order Siluriformes; family Ictaluridae; genus Noturus; species Noturus placidus. The sequence goes on along the minus strand of JAFFST010000950.1, from coordinate 12,677 downwards.
TTGGCCCTGGCAGGTTTTTGGGACACTTGAGGCAGCTAAGGAGAAATATAGCATTGAGGACTATTGTGTGAGTCAGATCTCATTGGAGCAAGTTTTCCTGAGCTTTGCTCAGTTCCAGCACTGTTCAGTAGGCCAGAGGATATCACACTGAGGAAAAAAAAGAGAGCTGAAGACTCCTGTAGTTTTCCTTATTGTGTGCCTTTATGTGGTGCAACTTGGGCTGAGAGATTTTTCTCCACATGTTCAGGTCTCAGAAAATATCTTTCGCTTCCCCATACACCAACACAAAGGTGTCAACCACTGTACTGTACTGCATTGATACTGTACTTCACTTATCACAGATGTTGGACAGTACTTTGGAGGTCTGAACTAAACATGTGTAGTGTTTGTTTAAACTGTGTGTTTGTGTGTATCTGTGTATGCAGATATGTGTGTGTATGAGTGGCAGTCATTGCAAGCAGTGTGCTTGGGTGGAGAGGCTTTTTCGCCCACACAGTCAACAGTCAAGGTGCATTCACACATACAGTGACTCGCTGCGACAAAGCGACCGGAGAACATTAATTTTCAGTGTGAGCTGGCGACTTCCAGTGACATGAGCGACAGCAACCATTGCCAACTAGTTTGTGGGCATGTCCAGAGACTTTGAAAGTTGAGAAAAGTTTAACTTGATGCAAATTTGGAGCGACTTGGTGCAGTGACTACCAATGGGAGTGACGACACTAGAGCACAAATAATCCATAGCTACCCGTGCTCACTAGCAAAAGCAACGCCATTGCAGCAGTATAGAATATACATAGCAGGTCATAAAATTAGAATATCATCAAAAATACCATTTAAAGCCTTTTCAGGTGTTTTGAGTTAATTAGCTGATTAGAGTGTGGCATCAGGTGTCTTCAAAATTTAACCTTTTCACTATATTCAAATTTTCTGAGATACTGATTTTTGGTTTTTCATTAGTTGTCAGTTATAATCATCAAAATTAAAAGGAATGAACACTTGAAATATATCAGCCTGTGTGTAATGAATGTATACATTATAATAGTTTCACCCTTTAAATGGAATTACTGAAATAAATCAACTTTTTGATGATATTCTAATTTTATGGCAAGGAGCGCACATTGCTTCTCCTTCATCTCGTAGGATGCGATGTATGTATACACTGCTGAATTTTATATCAGATCGCTCTCACTCCAGAATGTTTCATTTTAGCAAAACTGGTTTGTTGTCTCAAGTGGAATGGTAGTTGCACCGCCCATGTTACTATGGCAACCAGTAGTAGGAAGTACACTTCATAGTACAGAGACTGGCGACTTGCATCAATAAATTGCTGTACGTGTGAACGCACCTTAAGTCCTTAATCTATTAAGTTTTAAAGTCTTTTGCATCACTTGTTGTGGCTGGAAGCTCATTGTATGATGAATCAGGATTATGTGTAAATGTCTACATGTGTATGAAGCTGCTTATGATATGTATGACTTTGATTGTTTGTTTCTTTATTTTTTTGCTGCAGTCAGACATTTGACCGTGTGTGTATTCAAGCTGTGCTGCAAAGAATAGTCACCTTAAAGAATCAAAATAAATTCCTAAACAATGGCACGCCATCCATATCTCTCAAAGCAAACACATGCAGCTACAATGCAATACATAAATGTCTGGGGTTTTTTGGGGTGGGGGGTACATTTTTCTTTTTTTTTTCCTTCTTGAAATAGGACTTTTATGAATTATTTGAATTATTATTATTAATTGTTTTTTTCTTCCTAACACATTATCTTACGTAAACAATATTTGCACTGGAAACCTTACTCCAAAATTAGTTAGTTTAACTTGTTTGAAATAATAAAAAAAATATATTTACTAAACAAACAAAATACATTACTTATTGCCTATTTACATTGATACTGTCTTGCTCTGTGTTTCCTGAAAATATAGCACATACACTACATGGCCAAAATGATGTAGACCTGACCATCACACTTATGTTTTCTGATTGAGCATCCCGTTCCAGAGTAGGTTCCCCCTTTGCTGCTATAATAACCTCCACTCTACTGGGAAGGCTTTCTACTAGGTTTTGAAATGTGGCTGTAGGGATTTGTGCTCATTCACATTAGAGAGGTGAGGCACTGATGTTGGACAGGAAAGCATGGTATGCAGTCTGACAGCTGTGCACCTTCAACTTTGTGGTAACAGTTTGGGGAAGAACCACATGTGGGTGTGTTTTTCAGGTGTACACATACTTTTAGGCATGTAGTGTAGTACGACAGGAAACCAAAAATTGTTTAGAACATTCTAATAACTGAAATAATGGAATTAAGTATATTTACATGACCACAGTCAAAATAGCTGCTGCTTCAGGTGTCGAGGCTCTGTGTTAAATTCTCATCAGGGTGCTAGTAAAACACCACCTGTGTTGTGACTCAGTGGAGACTGGTTGCATAATTTTTCAATTCAAACATAATTGACATAGTATATGTAGACTTTTTAGTATGTTGTGTAACGAATGGTACCTAGTCATCCTATTCACTACTGATTCCAAAGGAAAAGTGACACTACTTTCTTGCATGCACGTACCCAACTTGTAAATGTTCAACTATTTACGACTATGCTTTATTTTATAGTCCTGGACAAAATAAATCTGTGTTACTGGTCCAGGCCAGTTAATTTCACATCATTCTTAAAAATGGAAAAAAAAAAAAAAAAAGGAAATATGGCTCTTGAGTGTAGATCACTGGTAGTCTAAGCTTCTACTGTTGTAATTGGTACCTTTCTAATATCATGATTAACATTCTAATTCATTCTTAAGTAAATCGTGAGTAAATCGTATGTTATATTCACCCAAGTTTGACTAAGTTGATGGGTGATTCACCATTGTGTGTGCCCTCTACAGGACAGCTACTGGTGCGGTTTAAAGGTCTAATTGTGTACATGTACAGGGCTTCTGTTTTTAATATGTTTTTTTTAATTGACTTTCATTTGTACATCTGCACAATACAGTAGCTTTCAATTTTGAACTGATTGTTGTAAACTTAACTGATGCTTTTTGAGGTAAGATGACTTTTTTTATGATCATAACTATGTTGAATGTAGTGGTAATAATCTTACATGGATAAGTGGGAATTGAGATCCTATGTACTGTACTATTGAATTAATGTTGACTAATATATATTAATTGCCATTTCTTTTTTCTTTTTTTCTATTTTATTAAATTTGCCTTAAGAAAGAATGGACTGAAACTGTGATATTTCATCATCCAAGGGGGTCATCCTGATGACATACTGTTTATGCACCCCTATTTAAATATTTAGTAATGTAAACCACTCGCTTTGTGCACAGGGGCATTGTCATGCTGGAACATCCAAAGTCTATAACAGCAAAGGACCCTTAGTGTATCCCAATCACTAGCTGGATGTCACATTGCCAAATCAAAGCTTTAGTGTGACAATGCATTATTAGCAAAGCATTTTAATGTCATTTGTAAAAGCTTATGCTTTGTGTGTGCCTTAGCACACATTCTTTATAATTTAGCTTTAAATCTGTAGACCTCAATCATTTAAACTTTAAATAATTATCCAGTATATAATGTATTTCCTAAAGTACTTCAGAGTTAAATGTTTACTAGCTATTTTGTCTTATGATTATAGAAATTAAGTGCGTGATTAAGTGGAAGTGAGTGAGTATTTTTTGTTTTTAACACTGAGGGGTGGTTAGCCCACTACCAAAAGAAGCCTTTAATAAACTTTAATAATAAAGAAGCCTTTAATAATTCTCTAAATCAGAGTCATGTGATTTCTTGACTGTTGCAACGTATACACTACATATGATCATTACCTAGACAGCTTGCACATTTGCAAGTTGTATTCTGGAAAAATAAATCAACTATAATAATATATGTAATATATGTATAGGAGAGGTGTTTTTACAGCAGTCCTTTCAGTTGCTCCGGCTTACCGGACTGGAGTAAAGGTAAAGTCTAAATTGACTTACAGCTCTTGTGCAGTGCACATATTTCACATATTCCCTACTAGCTATCTACTCACAGGTCATTAAAATTATCCATTACATAAGAGTCCATTTTACGGAAATAAAACAATAAAAAGACTATGAAGGTTTTTAACCCACATTTAAATCATTGTGCCAGGTGGCTGGAGTCAGCAGAAAACAGAATGTATCTTAAAGGTTAAATCAACCCAGTGAGCTATAGATGTGTAAATAATAATGTAAATTTATATTCAGAATACTAGGATTTCTTAGCCTGAAACATGGTTGCTTTTGGCAGGAGATTAAACCATAGATGGACCTTTCAACAAGATTAGACCGAAAGCATACACTTCAGTTATACTATTTCAAGCTCATTTACATACTTTTTTGTGTTGGTAAACTGCCCTCTTCAATTTAGACCACAGGTTTTCAGGATGCCTGAGATGGCCATACATCAAGAACAGACAAATGGTCTGAGAACACAAATCTATTTGTTTACCAACACAAAAAAAGTATGTAACTGAGCTTGAAATAGTCTAAAGTGTTTCTAACCGTGTTCAGTACATTTAAATACCCATTTTGGAGTGTGAAATTTGTGCCAATGCATGCAGGTCAAAATGTTAATTAATAAAATACCCCTGATAAATTCTTCTTCTGGACCCCCTTCAGCAAACAGGTTGGGGAATGATGCAGTAAGCATGAGACTGCAATACATCCTGCAACACCTTGACATACCAGGGACCTATGCAAGGATCCTATTTGTGGACTTCGGCTTTCGGCAGTTCGACATTCAATACCATCATCCCAGATCTCCTCCTGTGTAAGTTAACCCAGTTCTGTGTCCCAACTGCCATCTGTCAGTAGATCACCAACTTTCTGACAGACAGGCAACAGCTAGTGAAGCTTTGAAAGTAACATGCAGTATCTGCACAATCAACACTGCTGCTCCTCCTCAGGGTTGTACGCTCTCCCCACTGCTCTTCTCCATCTAGTCAAATTACTGCACCCCTACAGACACCTCTGTCAAGTTCCTGAAGCTAGCAGATGACATCACAGTTATCAGTGATGGTGAGGAGTCTGCATATAGAAGGGAGGTTGAACAGCTGGCTGTCTGGTGCAGTCAAAACAACATGGAGCTGAACACTCTCAAAACAGTGGAGATGATTGTGGACTTAAGGAGGAACTTCCCAGAACACTCCACGACCAAGGACAGTACTGTGGCTGCTGTGGAGTCCTTCAGGTTCCTGGGCTCTACCATCTCACAGGATCTGAAGTAGGACACTCATATACTGTAGACTCCATTGTGGAAAAAGGCCCAGCAGAGACTGTACTTCCTTTGCCAACTGAGGAAGTTCAACCTGCCACAGAACTAATGACCCAGTTCTACGCAGCTGTCATGGATTCTGTCCTGTACACTTCAATAACTGTCTTGTTTGGTTCAGATACCAAATCGGACAAAAGAAGACTACAAAGGATAGTCTAGACTGCTGAGAGCATTACTTTCTGTTCCTCCTCCAGGAACTGTAGTCCACCATAATGTGGAAATGGTCAAGAAAAGTAATCTCAGACCACAATCACCCTGGCCACAACCTCTTTGAACTGCTGCCCACTGGCCGACACTACAGAGCACTGAGAACTACAACATCCAGACACAGCAGCAGGTTTTCCCCCACAGGCCATCTACAAGGACCATCCTAGTGCATTTTTTTTTCACTGTGATTAGACTTGTATGTGCAATTGTAAATTCACATATAATAATTACATTATCCATCCATCCAAAATGAACCACCACTATTACCACCACCTGATGATTTTTAGCTTTAAGTTGTGAACAATATAAAATAAAGTTTTAATAATTGAGCATCGAATGCTAAAAAATATTTAAAAATATTAATTTAATGAGACTGGAGATGGCTGTATCTGCAGAGCTTGCATGTTATTTTCCCACTTCCTCTAAATAAAAACCTGATTGAATTGTTACAACACTCTTTACAATTGCTTTCTACTGCATTGTGATGAGCGCCCATGGGATTAGGTTAAAGGGTAAATAAAGTTCTGTTGACTTACAGTTCTGATACAGCCCTGACACATTCACAATGATCACATTCACACAGATAAAATGAAATAAATAAAACAATAAAATTCATTTAACAAGCCATTACACTTCTAACTGTGTTAAAGTGCATTATATGAAAAGTGAAATTGTCATGAAAGTGAAAAATGAAAATGGAATGGTTATTAATTAAATTATAAAAAGCAGAAAAAACCCATGCCAAGTTAAAAAAAAAAACAAAAAAAAAAAAACAGAGTTGAAAAAATTATTTCTCCCTTCACCTACTTTGAACTTTACAACAGGCTCTTTGTGGATATAGTTGAAGACCCATGCTGTACAGTGTGCAATACATAATTTGGCTTAAATATTTACATGTTATACAACTTCCCTAGATTGTGTAATCACTTGTATTTAACCTCTTTCTCAATGTCTCATTTCAAATAAAAACTCCTCCCCTGTTGCACATGTGACCTCACTGTATATAGTATAGAGCATTTGAAACACTGGTCAGAGAGTTAGAGTTGAGAACTTTTACATTTTAGAATGGCAGTGGCAGAAAGTCTTTTTCTTCAGGCTACTGGCACAAGTATATTACTTGGTGCTGTGGTTCTCATTGTGGTTATTTATTTATATTTATCAGGCTCTAGCTTTAAGGAAGAAGCTAATGAACCTCCAGGACCCAAACCACTTCCTCTCCTGGGAAACCTGCTGCAGCTAGACTTGGACAGACCCCATGAATCACTTTCTGAGGTAAGAGCCAGTGACATTGCTTCAGCCCTGAATATTCTGTGCAAAGCCATACATTTTGCTGATTAGTTTTAATTTAGTACACTGAAACTTTAGTTGCAGTTCAGTGGAAGGGAGGGGAATAATATGGGGATCATTTTCGGGGTTCATTTTGTGCCAAAAGTTTTAAATAAAATAATAAATTCCACAAACAAAATGCTAATGTTAAAAAAAAACATATTGCAAGTGCAAGTAATGACAATCAAATAAAAGTCAGAAAGATTACTTCTGATTCACACTGTCATTTTACTGAAATATTTGTCTATTTGTGGATTTTTCTGATGCAGGTTTTTTTTTTTTTTTTTGCCTCTGGAACCATTCTACAGAATATTCTACAGAAAGTGGGAAAAATTATCCCAATCTATTTATCTATTTTTCTTATGAAATCTCAAAGCAATCTTTTATTTCTCTTTTACTTGGCCTTTTTTCATTAAAAGGAGCATTCACATTAAATTCCAATTAAATTCCTGGCCCAATCATAATCTGGTCAGTAAAGGAGTTAAATGTATTTACTTATTAAAAAAATAACAAATCTGTCCTTTCATAAAGCTTGCATAGAAGAATTCGGTCTATCAGTAAAGTTCCCACAGGAAATCTCAAGATTCCTTCTGTGTACACAACAGTTCTTCAATTTATCCACACATGCAATTCAGGGCTGTGCTGTTTTTTTCCTCATTTCAACATATGCAACTTGCAAGTTACATATTTCTCTTCTTGAATGATGCATACATCAAACAATTATCACTTCATTGGACAGAATATTTTTAAATAATGTTGTGAAAAAAATACTCACTTGCTGCTGTTGAGATCAAGTTCAAACCATCCTTAGCACATGCAATTTTCTACAATGCGGTCACTATCCAATGATAATAAAAGTCACTCTCACATTGTAAACTTGACCCGTACTTCTATGTTGTAGACAGAAGCCCAATGCCCTTAGAAGCCCAGTGCTCAGCAGCAGGGAAACTGTATTGTTGCTGCATCAAATTGAATTGTTTGTAAATGCATTCACCGACATTTCCTTATCACACAAGTGTCTCCATTCCATCCAGTTAAGTAGCAGCTTAAAAAGATAGCTAAGTGACAAGGTTGAAGCTGATTTATTATAAACCAGCTACTGTGTACAGAGATATACTGTGCATCCGGAAAGTATTCACAGCGCTTCACATTTTCCACATTTTGCTTATTTACAGCATTATTCCAAAATGGATTAAACTCATTATTTTCCTCAAAATTCTACAAACAAAACCCCGTAATGACGACATGAAAGATTTTTGTATGAAATCTTTGCAAATTTATGTACAAAAGTATTCACAGCCTTTGCCATGACACTCAAAATTGAGCTAAGGTGCATCCTGTTTCCACTGATCATCCTTGAGATGTTTCTACAACTTGATTGGTGTCCGTCCACCTGTGGTAAATTCAGTTGAATGGGCATGATTTGGCACACACTTGTCTATATAAGGTCTTACAGTTAACAATGCATGTCAGAGCACAAACCAAGCCATGAAGTAAAAGGAATTGACTGTAGACCTCCGAGACAAGATTGTATCGAGGCACAGATCTGGGGAAGGGTACAGAAACATTTCTGCAGCATTGAAGGTCCCAATAAGCACAGTGGCCTCCATCATCCGTAAATGGAAGAAGTTCAGAACCACCAGGACTCTTCCTAGAGCTGGTCGCCCGGCCAAACTGAGCGATCCGGGGAGAAGGGCTTTAGGGAGGGAGGTGACCAAAAACCTGATGGTCACTGTGACAGAGCTCCTGTGGGGAGAGGAGAACCTTCTAGAAGAACAACCATCTCTGCAGCACTCCACCAATCAGGAATGTATGGTAGAGTGGTCAAACGGAAGCCACTCCTCAGTAAAAGGCACATGACAACAAAGATTGAATTATTTGGCAAGCGTCATGTCTAGAGGAAACCAGGCACCACTCATCACCTGGCCAATACCGTCCCTACAGTGAAGCATGGTGGTGCCAGCATCATGCTGTGGGGATGTTTTTCAGTGGCAGGAACTGGGAGACTTGTCCTACCAATGACCCTAAGCACACAGCCAAGATAACAAAGGAGTGGCTACAGGACAACTCTGTGAATGTCCTTGAGTGGCCTAGCCAGAGCCCAGACTTGAACCCGACTGAACATCTCTGGAGAGATCTGAAAATGGCTGTACACCGACACTCCCCGTCCAACCTGATGGAGCTTGAGAGGTCCTGCAAAGAAGAATGGGAGAAACTGTCCAAAAATAGGTGTGCCAAGCTTGTAGCATCATTCTCAAAAAGGCTGTAATTGGTGCCAAAGGTGCTTCAGCAAAGTATGAGCAAAGGCTGTGAATACTTATGTACATGTGCTTTTTTTGTTTTTTATTTTTAATAAATTTGCAAAGATTTCAAACAAACTTCTTTCACATTGTCATTAGAGGGTATTGTTTGTAGAATTTTGAGGAAAATAATGAATTTAATCCATTTTGGAATAAGGCTGTAACATAACAGAATGTGGAAAAAGTGACCCTCTGGATGCACTGTATAATGACTATATAAGTCGCACTAAAGACAAAACATTTTTAAAGCTACAATGAACTTCCTCATGAATGTCTAATTCTGTCTTCCAGCTTGCCAAGACATACGGATCTGTGTTCAAAGTATATTTTGGTACCAAGAAAGTCGTTGTCTTAGCAGGGTACAAAACAGTCAAACAAGCACTGGTTAAATATGCTGAGGAATTTGGGGAAAGAGAAATCAATCATACATTTAAGTTTGCTGAAGACCATGGTAAGGAATACTTACCTTTACATTATGTTTGGACCAATCACTATTTATGCCACTTGTAACTTGTGTGCAGATGATCTTAAATTATATATATATA
>JAFFST010000949.1:10380-24671 GCA_022414735.1 Noturus placidus | reverse complement strand
AAACACTTAAGTGTGACAAACATGCAAAGGAACAGGAAATGAGGAAGGGGGCAAACACTTTTTCACACCACTGTACATGGCTGGGAAAGGGGGGTAGGGGGAGGGGTGCGGATGTGGGCTCAAAGAGTAAAAAAAAATCAAATCTTATTGAACACCTGTATGTGTTGGCAAATTAATCTTGAAAAATGTGATACCTAATACAGTCACATAAAATCAAAGGCTGATGTATTATGAATTCATTGATTAAAAGTAGTAATTTAATTTATTAATTCATTTCATTAATTAATTCATGATAAATATCTTACCCAGTTGAGGACGGGTTCCCTTCTGAATCTGGTTCCTCTCAAGGTTTCTTCCTCTTAACATTGAAGTGAGTTTTTCCTCACCACTGTCGCCACCGGCTTGCTCAATTGGTATAAATTTGCACATTTAAAATCTGTATACTGTGTTTATATATTTCTGTAAAGCTGCTTTGAGACAATGTCTATTGTAAAAAGTGCTATACAAATAAAATTTAATTGAATGGAATTGAAATATTATATTCATAAGTGCAATTTATTAATAAGAATCCTTGTTTCCTAATTACTGAATGAACTAATGAAATGCATAAACACCCCAGTATTATCTAAAAAGGCCTGTCACATGTAATGGAATGATAAACATCTCATCACATGTAATCTGGGAATAAATTATGTGCTTTATATTGGTTCTTTGACCCACCTTTGTTGTTTGCATAGCCAAAGCACTGGAAGTATCCGAAGCAAGGCAGCATGTTCTCTTTAATGTTAACGTTCATGAATCCACTATCAGGAGAACACTGAACAACAATGGTATGCATGGTGGGGTTGCACCAAAAAGAACATTGCTGCCTATCTGCAGTTCAAAGATCATGTAGAAAAGCCAGAAGACTATTGGGAAAAGATTCTGTGTATGGATGAACAAAATAGAACTTTTTGGTTTAATTACGAAGCACTATGTTTGGAGAAAGAAAAACACTACATTCCAGCATAAGAGCCTTATTCTATCTGTAAATCATGGTGGTGGTAGCATCATGGTTTGGGCCTGTACAATTTGCCATCAATGATGGAACAAGGAATTCTGAATTATGTCAGCAAATTCTTAAGGAAAATGTCAGGACATCTGTCTGTGACCTGAATCTTAAAATAAAGTGGGTCATGCAGCAAGACAATGACCACGTTTACATGGACAGCAATAATCTAATTATTGACCTTATTCTGAATAAGACAATATTGTGATTAAGGTGTTTACATGAATCGCTTTTAGAATACTCCTTTCATGTACCCGTTTTACATGTTATAGAACATAGATCGATTAACAGCACACGTCATTACAGAATTTCACACATCAACATACAGTTCGTCTTCGTTATGGTACCGTATACAGTTTTGGGTGTTTTTATTTTTAAGTTTTACGAACACTTTAAGTGCGGTTAATTATTTCTCACGCTGTACATGCAAATAGACGACTGCTTGAAGCCGTCGGCTGCATCTCAAAACACGTCCTTACCGTCTATATTGTAGCCGAAATACACGTATTTCTCCTACTGTAAGCCTATAGCGGGTAAGTATGCGGTTTTGGACGCAGCCGTACTCTCTTGTCTGAACGGTTGAGCACTGCCGTGTGTGTACATGTCCTGTTGCAACACGCGGTGAAATCTCTCACACAACGTTAATAATATGATGAAGGTGTTTACATGTCTGTAATACATGTCCATAATATGACTAAAACAGAAGTACTCCACCTGTCTTAATTCCATTTGTGTTTACTTCGAGTATGACTTTAATCAGATTAATGCAATTAAAAATTGCTGTTTACATGGTTTCTTACTCAGCATATTGTTTTAAGATGATTAATTTTGGATTATTGTTGTCCATGTAAACGTACTGCATGAACCTAAGTATAAAAGTCGTCTACCAAAAATGGTTAAAGAAAAATAAAGTGAATGTTTTGGAATGGCCAAGTCAAAGTTCTGAATAATCCTGTAGAAATGTTGTGGAAGGACCTGAAGCAAGCAGTTCATGTGAGGAAATCCACTAACATCCCAAGCTGTTCTGGAATGAGGAATGGGCTAAAACGTGCAGGACTGATCTAGAGTTACCAGAAATGTTTATTTGCAGCTATTGCTGGACACGCCCCTATATTAGTATTTTAACACGTAGTCCCACCCCTTGTGATGGTCTGGCCACGCCCCTGTAATAGTATTTTCCTCTCTCACCGGCAGTACTGTTTCCGACCCGATTCTAATCTGAATCGGAATGATTCTTTTTGCCTTTTACAACGTGGCCATTTTTATTGATTTATTAGAGTAAAATAAGAATTTCGCTGAGGAATCTGGAAGCGTTGACCTGTCCCTGTTTGTCATGTTAGAAGCGTAACTGCACTTTTGGGACGCGTTAACGGAGCGAATCAGAGGAAGAAGATGGTGGTTTTATCGCCATGGTGATGCAGAAGAAGAGATTCTGCAGGACAGAGAGATGAGTTGATGCGTGTTTGTGGAAGCTTGCTGCGATTTGCACCGCCATTGATGATGCGTTTCCTCCGTTAATATAAGCGCGATGCCATTTTAAAATGGACAGGGTTATGTGATCAACGCTTCCCACATCACGCCAGTGTGCGCACCTGCTCCATGTCCTGCTGCATTACGGGACCCGTGGGTTCCTCTTCGGGAATTTCGGAATGATCACACCTTGCTGCCGATGCTCGGTATAATCCCCTGCTTTTCAGACATGGCACGTAAGCTGGATTCAGATTCCCCCACGTCTCATTCCACCCTTCTTTCCATTCTGTGTGAAAACACTGCAGATAGTCTCATTAACTCATGCTTTGTTGAATGTACACGCAGATTTAATTTTATAAACGTAGTTTTTAGTGTGTTTTGGATGAAGATTCCGACATTTTTACTCCGGTCTCCAGATTAACTTTTGCACCAATTTAATATATTCCACTGAAGAGCTCCTCCCCTTTGGAGACCTCATTAGCTAGGGTGATGATGTGTTATTTATTACACACAGTACAAACTGCTGGCTCAAAGCTCTACTGACAGTTTGGGCCTTTCAATAGCATTGTGATGGAGAAGTATGCAACAGAACATCTTTAAATAATTTGACACACACTGCTGGGTCATGTGAAGAACCCAATGTGTAGAGTGATTGGGAATTTTTTACCTTTTATTTCTGGATTGTTCTTTGTTGTTTGTTATTTACTCCTAAAAAGATTTGAATCCATTTTATTTATAATGATGGGAATTAAAAAAAAAAAAAAAAAACTTTAATAGTAAGCGTGCTTTTATTTTTCTGGAATGAAACCTATTTAATTGTTTACCATACATTTAATTTAAAGAATATTGACAAGATTACCGTTACCATTCTGCTTTAAGGCCAATTAAATAATGAAGCTAATTTTAAAAACCAAAACCACAGTGAAAAAAATAGCATAAATGTCGGGACCAGTTGACATAACCAAAAAAATGTAAGGAATAACTGCCTTATTATTTTCTGAAAAACAACTTGTCTTTCTTCAGAAACCTTTCTAACAGCACTGACCTGCTGTCAAAATATCTTCTACAAGTTTGACCAGCACAAACTGTCTTGTTAGCTAGTAGATTCTCAGACCAAACACGATTTTTCAGCAACGTTAGATAAAGTCTTTTCCAGAATGTGTTAATGTTTGTCCTCAAAAGATCCTTGTCTATTAGTTTTAGGTACAGCTGGGTCCTCACCTGTGGAACCATCTGAAATCCAACGTTTGCTACATTAACGCTAAGCAAGTGTGTGGGTGTTTATAGATGGCACTCTTTTGCTGTTATGACCTGCTGCAAATGAGATGCATAGCCAGACACCAGCTTCTGGCAGTATTCCTGAGGAATCTTATCCCGTTCCTCATGAGCAAGTAATATTCTTGGGTTTGCATGCTGCAACTGCCTTGCTGAAATCCCACCAGAGATTTTGGATGGGGTTCCAGTCAGGTGACTGTGATGGCCGTGTAGAATCTTCCAGGACTTCTTCTGCAACCAAGCCTTGGTGGAATTTGAGGTGGGCTTGGGATCAATGTCCTGTTGGAAGATCCAATAGCGCCCGAGCTTCAGCTTCCTCACAGACAGCATGATGTTTTCTCCTAGGATTTCCTGCTACTTCATTGAATCCATCTCACCTTCCACATGCTGCAGGTTTCCAGTGCCAGAGGATGCAAAGCAGCACCAGAGCATCACCATGCTTGATTGTGGACACTGTGTTCTTTCTTCATTCTTCTTCATCCAGACATACAGCTGATCCATCATGCTGAAAAGTTCCAGTTTTGTTTCATTGCTTCACAGAACAGAATCCCAAAACTTCTGTCTCTTATTTGTATGATTTTGAGGCGACATTTCTTGTACTTTTGGGTCAGTAGTGATGAACGTCTTGGAGTTCTGGCATGGAAACCTTCTGTGTTTAGTAAACACCATGGGCGGCTGTGGCTCAGTCGGTAGAGTGAGTTGTCCACTAATCCACTAATCGTAGGGTTGGCGGTTCGATTCCCGGCCCACATGACTCCACATGCCGAACTGTCCTTGGGCAAGACACTGGACCCTAAGTTGCCCCCGATGGCAAGCTAGCACCTTGCATGCAGCTCTGCTACCATTGGTGTGTGAGTGTGTGTGTGAGTGGGTGAATGAGACACAGTGTAAAGCGCTTTGGATAAAAGCGCTATATAAGTGCGCCATTTACCTTACTGTGCTCATGGAAACCTCAGTGCCTGTTGCCACCGAGTCTCGCTGCAGGTCTTTTGCAGTCACCTGAGGGTTTTTCACAACCTGCCTTCTCAGAAATCAGGTTGCAGCCTTTGATAGCTTCCTTTTTCTGCCACGTTCAGGTATTTCATTCATTTTCTGCCCCTAGCTAGTTCAGGTATTTCATGTGTTCCAGCTCAAGAACACCTGGTGCAATTAATGAAGCCCTTGATTAATTGTGCTGTTGTGAGGGATTCTGTTCAGGGGATTGAATAATGTTGAGTCTGGAGAATTTATTATAATTTGCAATTTCAGTTGAATTTGGGGAAACCACTTCAAGTATTTGTTGTGTTTAACTATTTAAATTGCTTTTGTTTGTTTAGTTCATTGCAAACAGCTGAAAGTCTATAAATTTTGACACCCTGATTTGCAATGGGGGTTGAATAATTTTAATTGCAACTGAATTGAATAATTTTAATTGCAACATAGCATCATGGACTATTAAATATCAAAAGATATTAAATAAAAACCTGACTGCCTCTGCTAGAGAGCTTAAAATGGACTATGATCTAAAATGTACATAAAAATCAACACAAAATGGTTTACTGACCAAAAAATCAAGATCCTGCCATCTCTGTCCCCTAACTTGAAACCCATAGAAAATCTCTGGGGTGAACTGAGGAGTCCACTAGCGAGGACTTTAAAATTTGAAGGATCTGGAGATATTCTGTATAGAGGAACGGTCTCAGATCCCTCACCATGTATTCTCCAACCTCATTAGGTGTAATAGGAGAAGACTCAGAGCTGCTATCTTGGCACAAGGAGCTAGCACGAAGTATTGACTAAAAAGGTTGACAATAATTGTTGCACACCTATATTTAACTTTTTTTTTTATATAAACCCATGTTGTTTTTGTAATTGTTTGATATCCATGAGCGCAGATTATTTGTGTGATATATAAATGGTAAATGGCGCACTTATATAGCGCTTTTATCCAAAGCTCTTTACACTGTGTCTCATGCACGCATTCACACACTCACACACCAATGGTAGCCGAGCTGCCATGCAAGGCGCTAACTTGCCATCAGGAGAACCTTGGGGTTCAGTGTCTTGCCCAAGGACACTTTGGTATGTGGAGTCATGTGGGCCGAGTATCGAACCACCATCCCTATTATTAGTGGACAACCCGCTCTACCAACTGCGCCACAATCGCCCATTTACTACATTATACTAGTTTTACTTTTTGATGATATTCTAATTATATGACCAGCACCTGTATGTGAGTTTGTGTGTGTGTGTGTATATATATATATATATATATATATATATATACACACATATATATATATACACACATATATATATATATATATACACACATATATGTGTATGTATGTATGTATGTATGTATATGTATATATATAATATATGTATGTATGTATGTGAGAGAGAGAGAATAAGCATTGAATGTGTCAACATTGTTTTTCAGTAAATATATTTCCAATGAGGTTATTCAAATGAAATTTTCACCAGAAATCAGTATTAACTCAAGAAATCTGGAAATATAAAGAATTCACAACATAAAAGTCCATAAATAAAGTTATGTGTAATAAAGTGGAATGACACAGGAATTGTTTTTGAACACGCTAAGAACAAGCAGTACTCCAAGGCAAGGAACCAGCTGAAATCCGTAATTATACCCCATTTGTGTAAGTTAATATCAGCTGGTTAGTAAATTGATGGTCTATAAAAAGGCTTTTTGTTACCAAGGTGTCACACAAGAAACATCTCATGATGGGTAAAAGCACAGAGCTCTCCCAAGACCTTCACAGCCTTATTGTTGCGAAACATATTGATGGAATCTGATACAGGCATATTTCAAAACTTCTGAATCCTCCAGTAAGCACCATTGGTGCAAATGACGTACTATACACTTACTCTAGCACTGTGGACTCTACTGTCTCGTGTATGAATTTTAGAAAGGTAGTATCGTTTCAAATGGAACACGAGCTTTTTTTTTACTAACCAGAAGTATAAGCTCTTTGTCAATCTGTAGTGCATAATGTCATACACACGTAATATGATGCCGCTATCTTTAGCAGATACCCAGAGTCACCGACAATAAATCTCTTCACCTTACTGGTTGTCAATGTTACCTTTTATTCCCAACATGACCTCAGTCATCATCAGATGGAGGCAATTTCGTGACTGAGGAAGAAAGTGTGCGACCGCCAAGTCCTCTAAAGCAGGGGAGCATTTTATATTAAACACCATGGAGTTAGTGTAGCAGGGAGGCACGAGATACATGAGTACTTATGTTTATATCCAAAATGTTCCACTGTGTGCAAGGGCTTTGGGGAAACTGATGCAAGTTGCTTAAAAGGTTTAGTTTAATTTAAGTTTATCATTTATATGCTGTATTTGCATGCTTGCTTGTTTTAGTAACGAGGCCGCATTGCTCCTCACTTGCAGTGTATGCACAGTGTAGTGCGAGTAAGATCTGTAATGTCTAATTAAAACATTATCAAAAGTAAACACAAGTAAAATAATATTCCTAAAGACAGTGAGTAACAGAAATCGCAAGGTGCAGTGAAAGTGAGTTTTAATTATTAATTTTTTACTAATTTAATTCAGTGCTTTTTGTGCATCCATAAAAATAATGCATAAATAATTATACATAATGTAAACTTGCGTGTGTATATATGTATATAAAGTATCTCACAAAAGTAAATACACCCCTCACGTGTAAATATTTGATATCTTTTCATGTGACTACATTAATGTCTAAACCACTGGCAACAAAAGTGAGTACACCCCTAAGTGAAAATGTCCAAATTGGGCCCAAAGTGTCAATATTTTGTGTGGCCACCATTATTTTCCAGCACTGCCTTAACCCTCTTGGGCATGGAGTTCACCAGAGCTTCACAGGTTTCCAATGGAGTCCTCTTCCACTCCTCCATGATGACATCACGGAGCTGGTGGATGTTAGAGACCTTGTGCTCCTCCACCTTCCGTTTGAGGATGCCCCACAGATGCTCAATAGGGTTTAGGTCTGGAGACATGCTTGGCCAGTCCATCACCTTCACCCTCAGCTTCTTTAGCAAGTCAGTGGTTGTCTTGAAGGTGTGTTTGGGGTCGTTATCATGCTGGAATACTGCATACTGATCCTGCTCTGCTTCAGTATGTCACAGTAAATATAATCAAATATTTACAAAAATGTGAGGGGTGTACTCACTTTTCTGAGATACTGTGTGTATACAAACGCTTTAAGTGCAGTTTATTATTTGTCATGCTGTACCTGCTAATATACGACTGTTTGAAGCCATGGGCTGCATCCCAAAGTGTGTACTTACCGCTATATAGTGGCGGAGATGCATGTATTTTTCCCCACTACAGGCCTATAGTAGGAAAGTATGTGGTTTGGGACACAGCCAAACTCTCTTGTTCGCCATAAAAAGCACTGCCGTGTATGATCGTGCCCTGTCGAAAAATGCAAGAGAGGCCTGTAGGACCTTTGATGTTATCCTTAGTTCTTTGTGACTTGCTGAATAAGTAGTTGTTGTGCTCTTGTAAGGTCGGCCACTTCTGTGAAGGTTCACAATTTGCCAAGTTTTTCCATTTGGAGACAATGGCTCTCAGTGTGGTTACTTGGAGTCCCAGAATGATGTATTTCAATTTCCTTCATCCTCATAATTTCTGGAATTTCTTTCAACTTTGGCATAGTGTGTTACTGGTTTAGACCTTTTAACTAACTTCTTGCTGTTGAAAAAGTTATTTAACTGTTGATCTGATTGAACAGGGTTTGCAGTATTCAGGCCTGGTTGCGTCAAGTCCAGCTGAACCCTATTATGAATGCAGTTTCATAGATTTGGGGAATTAGTAGCTACTGGGCAAATACATTTTCGTACAGACCCAGTTGGTATTGGATAACATTTTTGCTTCAATAAATAACTGTTCAATGAAAAACAAAACTGTATTTTGTGTTTCCTCAGGTTGCCTTTGAAACAAAATCTAGATTTTGTTTTAATTTCTGAAAAAAATTGTATGTGAGAGACAAAAACAGGAGAAATCAAATATTTTTTCACAACACTGTATATTATAGGGATATTTTCGGCATACAGTGACCGTAAGGACTAAATTTGTTGAGTGGAGGCATCCCTGTCAATGCTGTTGGTGTTCTACCTGCAGTGATGAGAAAAAGCAAATAAAAAACATGACCTACAACAAAGAAAGAGATAAGACCAGCTGTCCTCTCAAATGCCTCCAGGTCACATTCTAAAATTACTCAAACACGTAAAAATGTCATTGATATGCATGTTGTCTGTAGTTTGTATACAATTATAATTATTATTGTTATTATTTTTTTTTTTATCAAGGTTCATGATCCAGTGGCATAATAAGAAATTTACGTTGTTTTTTTTTTGTGTCCTCCAAAACCAACAACCATCTTTAAGATCTACCATTTGATCTTTCAGGATGTAAGGCTTGAGAATGCTCTATCATTGGCATGGCACTGTGACCCACATTCTATGGAGGTCAAAGGACATTGGATCACTACCATGGGTTTAGCTGTACCCGGTGAGTAGGGGTGTAAAGATATGATTGTGTCTTTATGCAATACATTTTTGATACAGCAAAAATAAGCATTGCTTGAATGTGTTTTTTATGTATTTACATATAATGGGTTATTAATCTCTATGGCCAGCCTTTCACTAAGATGATTCCGTTCATGGGGTGCTTTATTTTACATTCTGCTCTTAGGTAGTTGTGTTGAGTCATATGCATCTCTCTGTAGCTCAAGCAGATTTTTGAATTTTTGTTGTACACTATGCTGAGTGGTCTCATATGTGCAGCTATGAACTTTCCAATTGCTGGCTGATTAAATCTGCATGTTATGCCTGCCTGAATACAGCAGAGAGAGATGTGTGGGCATGTTGCTGTGTGCTTTTGTCTAGTTCTGACAGAAAGGTTGGGTCATTGGCCATCATTTTCTTACCTACTGGGAAGTCAAAGATCTCCTAAAACCAGAACTTAAAGATTTGGGGAATTCTTCCAGTTCCATTTTTTTCACCATTTCTGTTTTATTTTATTTTAACTGTGAGCCTATTATGAAACAATGTGCCATATCGTTACAGCCATGCCAGTTAGAGACCGACTTTTATATTTGAGGGTTTTGTTTAATTTATGAGCTTGATGTAAGCTGAAGGACCCCCAAGATACTATATGGGAACCATCCTTAAAATTGAATACTGCTTTGGACAAAAAAGCTCTATATACATATTGATTGCATAGTTTTCATGCTTGTACAGTTGTGAGTTTGTCCTTTTTCCTAAGTGCAGCATGTTTGTCTGCAGAATTCCAGGGCTGCCAGAACAGCAAGCTGCAGGCTGAGAGAATCTCTGATCTGCAGGAGAAGAGGAGAAGTCTGCAGACTCTCTTAAGCAGCAGACAAAAGGAACTACAACAAGTGTGTCTGCTGGAGGCAGTATGTCACTTTTAGATTATAAATCGGAAATGGAAATATACACAGAACAGCCTTAACATTTAAAAGCACCTGCCTAATAGTGGATAGGTCCCTCTTGTGCCGCCAAAACAGTTCTGGCCCATTCAGGCATGGAATCCACAAGACCTCTGAAGGTGTGCTGTGCAATCTGGCACCAAGACATTAGCAGCAGATCCTTTAAGTCCTATAAGTTGCGAGGTGGACCAGACTTGTTTGTCCAGCACATCCCACAGATGCAGATCAGGGAATCTGGAGGTCAAGTCAACACCGTGAACTATTTGTCATCTTGCACAAACCATTCCTGAACAATATTTTCATTGTGGCATAGCTCATTATCCTGCTGAAGAGAATATCCTGCTCATTAGAGAATACTGTTGCCTTGAAAGGGTATACTTGGTCTGCAACAATGTTTAGATAGGTGGTACAAGCCAAAGTATCCACATGAATGCAAAGACCCAAGGTTTCTCAACAGAACATTGTCCAGAGCCTCCACTATCACATAGCCTCCACTAGCATGCTTTCTTCACATAGTGTGTCTTGGTGCCATCTCTTCCCCAGGTAAGCGATTCTGTGATGACTCGCTTACAAAGCAAAACTATAAACAAAGAAGCATACTGTTCTCATTTGAAAAATACACTGAAACTGGAAAGTTTCAGATATGCACTTTGACAGTCTATTATTTACTTTATTATTACTACTCTTAGTAGTAGTATTTAATAATAATAATAATAATAATAATAATAATAAAATAATTGTGTTTGCAGGAACTGACAGGGAAACTTCCATGTGAATTTCCTCTGGAAGTGGGTGAACAGCCCCCGATTGTTCAACGCAGAGCTGGAAAGGCATTAAATGCCACTTCAAAGGTAGAGGTAAGTTAATGAATAACTGCTAATTTCTGCTTATCCTAAACCAGGTCATGGGGGAACCTGGAGCCTATCCCAGGGAACTCGAGGCAAGAGGCAGGGGACACCCTGACCATCCAGGGTGTCCTCTGCCTTGTGTCATGTGGTGCCAACCCCAGGCAGGGCACAATCACACACACATTAACAAACCACACACAGTTTGGAAATGCCAGCAGTGCATGTCTTTGGACTAGGGGAGGAAACCGGAGTACCTTGTGCATGGAAGGACCTTGTGCTAACATATATTTAATGAGGTTCAGTGTCAACATCTAATTTGTAAATGTGAATGAGAGGTGCAGACATAGATCTTTATAAGCTTGTTAACCATTCAATTGAGTAGAGGCACCATAAAGCATTGACCAGGAAGGGGAGTCTTGGGGAGGAAGGATATTGAGAGATGATTACATGCTTTTTTTAGGTTATTTATATAATTTTGCATAATTTATAACATAACATAACAGCCTCAAAACAATAAAAAAAGCTGTTTCCCTCTGTGAAGCACATGGCATCCAAGATCACCTGGTCACAACTTTTTTTCACCTCACTTATTTCACACATAATTAAAATTTTCTATCATTTGTCTCTAGATTTTGACCTTTTCAGGTACTGTTACACGGCTAAATATTTGTATTGGCATAGAAGTGAATGTAGGCTCCACTAAATGCATATGAGCTGTGATGGTAACACACGAAGTGACAGCATTGATTATCTTGTTACAATGTCACCTGTGAAGGTCTGTAATAAATTAGGCAGCAAGTGAACAGTCAGTTGTCTTTGTTGAAGTTGATGTGCTGGAAGCAGGAAAAATAGGCATGTGTAAGGATTTTAGTGACTTTGACAAGGCCAAATTGTGATGGCTAGGTGACTGGATCAGAGCAGCTCCAAAATGTTGAGGTATACCCAGTAGACAGTAGTTAGTACCTACCAAAAGTGGTCAAAAGAGGGACAATCAGTGAACAGGAAACTGGGTTAGGGGTGCCTAAGGCTTGTACGCAGAGCTTGTCCGTGTCAGCAGACTCAGGGGTGAGCAGGACTTGGTTGTCCGTGTCGGCAGACTCGGACGTGAGCAGAACGTGGTTGTCCTTGTCAGCAGTCTCGGGCATGAGCAGAACTTCGTTGGTCATGACGTCGATCTCAGACTGGAGTGCGAGGTTACTTCGTCGAACTTTAGCTGGAACTTGGCGTGGGGGGTCACCTCATTGACCTCAGACAGTAACTTGGTTTGAGAGGTCATTTCTTTGACCTCGGACAGGAACTTTGCTTGAGAGGTTGCCTTTTTGAACTCGGACTGGAACTTGGCTTGAGAGGTTGTCTCTTTGACCTCGGACAGGAAAATGACTTGGGAGGTCACCTCATTGACCTCTAGCAGGAACTTTACTTTATACTGGGCATAATACTGCCTTGTGTGTGTCGTGCTGGAACTCTACAGGTGAGACCACCTTGTGGATCTCAAGCTGTAACTCGAGAGCAGCGGTCAACACGTTACCATGTGGGTCAGAGGTACGTTGACCTTTGGCAGGAACTCTGTGGGTGAGACCACCTCGTGGGTCTCGGGTAGGAGCCCTAAAGGTGAGGTCACCTTGTTGACCTCTGGCTGGAGCTCTGTATATGAGACTACCTCAAGGATCTCATGCTGGAGCTCTGGGGAAGAGGTCGCCATGTTGAACTCCGACTGGGGCTCTGCAGTGGAAACCACATCATGGATCTCAGGCTGTAGCTTGGGAGCAGAGGACACCACATTGACCTCTGGCTGGAGCTCTGTATACGAGACCACCTCATGGGTTTCATACTGGAGCTATGGGGAGGAGGTTGCCACATTGACCTCTGGCTGGACCTCGGCAGGTGAGACCACCTCATGGGTCTCAGGTTGGAGCTCTGGAGAGGAGGTGACCATGTTGACCTCCAGCTGGCGCGCCGCAGGTGCTCTCTTGTGTAGTCATTTGTGAGCACGCCAGCTGCTCTTGAAACATCCCTGAGAGCAGAAATATGATCCATGGATCCCAAGTTTCCTGCATGTGGGACAATGTAGCTGGGCTTCTTTACAGCAGTCCTTGGCCTTGCAGGTCTGTGTCACCCTCACCACTGTCCTGTCTGCCTGGGGCTGAAGCTGGGCTGTAGAGACCGTCCTGTCGGCCTGCTTCTTTTCGTAATATGAGGTGAAAGTCTGAGAGGGTTCATCCGTTAGATTTTTGTAGCCCGGTCGTCAAAGGCGGGTCACTTATTGGGGTATTACAGCATGTGATGACCGTAATGAGTAGTTGAGATACCTAGATGGTCAGAATTTGGCCAGATCAAAAGACTATATATTCACTCGCTGGAGCCACGAGTTAGATGACGACAGTGAAATAATACGCCAGACACAAATTAAGTTAACTTTGTATATTGTATAAAATAACGAATAGGAACAAATATAACAGTAAGGAAATGAAATAAATACCAAATTAGAATCACAGACTTAAACTAAACATTTATCAGAAGAACACAGTATATGTACACTACACAATTATTAAGTTAACACAACATCTTTCAAACAATGTGGTACTCAAATCGGATAACACTGAACTACTAACTTAACTTAACTCGAGTCTTGGTGAGAGAGAATTCACAGTCCCTCAGTTTACCGAGTACTGAGTCAGTGCAGTCTGAGTGTCCTCCTCCAAAGGAAACAAGTGTCAATGTGCACACAGTTCTATATACAGTGGTGTGAAAAAGTGTTTGCCCCCTTCTTCATTTCCTGTTCCTTTGCATGTTTGTCACACTTAAGTGTTTCGGAACATCAAACCAATTTAAACAATAGTCAAGGACAACACAAGTAAACACAAAATGCAATTTGTAAATGAAGGTGTTTATTATTAAAGGGGAAAAAAAATCCAAACCATCATGGCCCTGTATGAAAAAGTGATTGCCCCCCTTACTATAACTGTGGTTGTCCACACCTGAGTTCAATTTCTCTAGCCACACCCAGGCCTGATTATTGCCACACCTGTTCACAATCAAGGCATCACTTAAATAGGAGCTGCTTGACACAGTAAGGTCCACCAGAAGATCCTTAAAAGCTACACATCATGCCAAGACCCAAAGAAATTTAGGAACAATTGAAAAAGAAAGTAATTGAGATCTATCAGTCTGGAAAGGGTTATAAAGCCATTTCCAAAGC
>JAFFST010000946.1:68696-84030 GCA_022414735.1 Noturus placidus | reverse complement strand
ATAGAATAGATGAAGAAAAGACAGATCTGTTGGCAGGGAAAATTAAAGCGGAACATATAGAAAATATTTTCTCCTGTATGTTGGGGGTGACAGATTAGTATTTCCTCAACATTGGGGGGGTCATGACCCCCCAAAAGAGTGCGTGGTTACGCCCATGGTTTCATACAATGTAAAACCCTTTTATCTGTAAATTAAGATTCCTCTGGTTTGAGATGTTGGCGATTCTGACATTTCCAGAAAAAAAAACCTAGTTGACCCCTAAATTCTGTTCAACTTCGTGAAATCAATCTAAAACATCACCCCATTGAGACAACAATGTCGTTGCCTTGACCGTCTTAGCTCAAGCTATGATTACCTCAGCTTACTCTGGTAGCCATAGTGAACTTAGACACAATACCATTCCCCTATTATATCTGTTACATCTTGAGCTGATCCCTTTTAATTCAGGCTTTATTAATCTAAATTATACACTCTTCAAAACTCTCAGAAACCAATAAGCATGTTGTTAAATAGTTTGTCATGAGCGGAATAATATATATATATATATATATATATATATATATATATATATATATAAAACAAACTTAAGCCTAATGTCTTTATATGTCCATCTCTGCATCTTTGTGGAAAATGTCTTAGGAGACATATGACTCATCAAAGGTTTTTCATAAGAACTTGTGAAAGTGATATCAAACTCCAGCTGGATACATTTGAAATTCATACAACAGCCTAAAAATATATATTTCAATGCGTCATATGGAACTCTCTCAAGGTTAAGCATCAGGCACACCATTAGCCTTAGAAACCTCAAAGCTGAACACCCTTTAGGCTTTAAAGCATCTCTCTCTCTCTCTCTCTCTCTCTCTCTCTCTCTCTCTATCTGTGTGTGTATGTGTGTCTGGGGATCTGTCTTTCATTTCTCACTTTTCTCTTAATGAGCCCTATAAGATCATCAGTCTGGCTATCATCACAGGATTCAAACTGAAAGGCTTTAGCACTTATGATGTCTTTACAGACCAGAATTCAGATTCTTGGTAAAGAATATAAGGATTTTGGCAATTTGGAATGAAGAGATAACATGTTCAAAACAGATATGAATACATATTTTTTTTTATTTAAAGAAAGCTTGCCAGAAAGGGCTCACAGGGCATTTACTTGAGAGTAGAGGTGCTGGAATAATGCAGGACAACAAATAAAAGTCATTTTTACTTCCATTTGGGTGCAAGCAAACGGTCAGATATGACGCTCACAAAACTTGTATTAACATGAACATGAGCTAGTTCTGCACAATGCTTTTATTGCAGTTATTCATTCATCCTTAAGCAATGCCTGGTCAAAGTTACAGTGGTATAAAATAAAATAAAATTTGTTTAGATTTTGGGATCTAAAACCAAATTAATTTGTTTGAAAATGTTGTACAGAACAGAAATAATAACTGTGCAACTACGATTTAAAGAAAAAAAAACATATTTTTCTCTAGTTGAGACAAGTTATGAACTCGAATAATGTCATTTAGGTTGATGTCAAATGGTCATCATTTGACATGGTCTCTCAGAGAGACCATTTTCAGACAACAGTGCTGGCATTTATTTTCCTCCTCTAAGGTTTGTTTTTCCACAGGGACAGGCTTAGTGTTCATTGAAAAAAAATGAAGCAAAACCCTTCAGGCTTAGGCCATATGCACTTTAGGTAATTCCAAATACTAAAAACAGATATTTGGAGATCAATACAGAGTCACTGCATTACACCCCTAGTATAAATGCAGTTATTGTTCACAGAAAGAGAGAAAAAAATCTTTGATCCATTGCTTTTGTATAAAACATTGTCATTTGTTAAAAATTTGTAGCATGGTTTTCTGATAATCTCTCTGGTAAAATTTCTCTAAGAAATAGTGCTTGGTTTCTTTGTTATTGGTCTTATAATTTGTTGTAAACACTATTTATTGTATATCATGTTAAGAATTCATAATGACCAATGAAGATAAAGTGTATTGCATTATCATAACAAATTACAACAATGTGTATTATGCCTTATAAATACGTTATAGTGTCATTGTGGCAGAACTACACTACCCATCAGCCCCTGTATGTCACATGATCTTGCTACATGTTCCCTGATCACTCACACCTGTTTCCTTTTTCACAGGGCGGCTGTGGCTCAGGTGGTAGAGCAGGTTGTACACTAATCGTATGGTTGGTGGTTCGATTCCTGGCCCGGATGACTTCACATGCCGAAGTGTCCTTGGGCAAGACACTGAACCCCAAGTTGCCCCCGATGGAAAGTTAGTGCCTTGCATGGCAGCTCTGCTACCATTGGTGTGTGAGTGTGTGAGTGAATGGGTGAATGAGACACAGTGTAAAGCGCTTTGGATAAAAGCGCTATATAAGTGCGCCATTTACCTAATTAATGTCACGGTTTAAGTTCTGGATACATTTTGTTGTTGTGTGTGCCATGTTATAGGCTATAGTCTGTATAATGCTTTCCTTGTATGTATAGTTCATGTTGATGGATCCTGTTTTTGCTGTTTTGTTTATACTTTCAACAATAAATCACTTGCATTTGCATCTGCCTCTTAGAAAGTGATACCAAACATTCTTCTTGTTATTCTCATAACGTTTTTTTATAATTTTCAGAAATGCCTTTGTCTCATAAGTAAGTAAAGATTGAGTAAATACATTCATTTTTTTTTTTTCAAGTGGCAGACATAGGCTTCGAATGCTAAAAAACTGGCTAACACCTATTATATTATACCAATTTAAACACTTCATAGCACCAGATTTAAAATTAAATTTAATATATTTAATATATTTGCTTATAATTGCCCTGAATAATTTCCCAGAAGGCATGGTTCAGAAAATATAATTGCCAAGGTGAAAAGAGTCAAAAATTACTTCCCTTGCTTATTTCCTTGACCTGGATTTCAGCATGCAAAATCATTTTGACCCTTTTCACCCTGGCTATCATATTTAGGCCAATTAGAACACACCTATACAGTGCATTCACTCCCTGGTGACTAAACTGCAGCATTGATTTTCATACAAATCCAACTATCTGTTCAACTTTGCCTCAATTATATATGATTCTATACATCATTTCAGCTCCTTTTCTCCTATTTCACTTATGTCTCTGTTCATCAATATTCTTGATGGATGTTGACATTTCTTTTTTTGGGTGCTTCACGGTGACTTTTAGGTTACATGGATATAATTTCATAATAACTTTTATCCCACATTTCCAAAATTCATTGCTGAAATCCAAGCCCAAGAACTGATGTCCCCGTTAATTATGATATCAATGAGGAAGTGA
Source organism: Noturus placidus (assembly GCA_022414735.1). Lineage (NCBI taxonomy): Eukaryota > Metazoa > Chordata > Actinopteri > Siluriformes > Ictaluridae > Noturus > Noturus placidus. The sequence continues at coordinate 80,724 of JAFFST010000946.1, read as the reverse complement.
TCTGGTTTAAATGGTGGTATATAACCGGGTGTGTATTTGATCAGTATAGACATATTTGCCCTTAAACCCTCTATCTCTTGCAGAGTGAATAGATCAGTGAATGCGGTATTGAACAAACCAGCTCAAGTATAACTACAGTATATTAAGTCTAAAGAAAGTCTGGACTTTCTCAACTATTTTAATAGTGTTCAGGTAAAGAAATTTTTGTTCAATACCAATCCTATTTTTCAACCCACTAGTGCTGTCTCATAAAATCTGAAACTTGTGATTGATAACTCAAAACCGTATTATAGGAGTATGCACAAACTAACTAGAATGAAATACAAGTTAGCTATGATTGGCTAGGTGCACCAGAAATAATTAAATTTAATTAAATAGAGTTTAATTGATCAAGCATTCGATGACCTGAGTTTCTAGTAATTCTAGCATGTCATTTTAAAATTGGCGTAACAAAAATGTTATTCAAATCTTAACAATTGATTCAAAACTTTTCTTTGAGAAACTCTCTCATTTTATGCTGCATTTGTAAATTTAAACTACCCCTAATACTTAAGATACTAATACTTTAAACTACCCCTAATACTTAACTTGATTTTAAAGCACCGGAGCCAAAGAATTAAAGATATTATAATTCAACTTGTATTATAATAAGAGTTATATGGAATTATAAGATAATATCTTACAGTTTATCTTCACACAGATTGAACTTAAAATCCTGAGGGCACAATTTGTCAGTGAGGGGAAAAGACCAGATTGTCCTTTGGTAAAGACTAAATTCATGTCACATATTAATCTAGAGCCACCAGAACGACTGTCCACTGGACATTGGGGACTGAACACTGCAGGATTCGAGTTCTCTCAGTCTGGGTCCATAAACTGAATGGTGTATGAATGTATGCAGTATTATTGCAATCTGTTGAATCGTTCAGGCCCTGAGTCCTGACATAGCCTTAGAGCCAAAAGAAGCAGCCTGTGTGTGTGTTTGCATGTTTCTGCATTTGCTGAGGCTGCAAGATGAAGCGAATAAGCGGCAGTTCCTTAGCACAAACACGGCATTCCAGCAAATTCAATGCTATGTGTTGCCTGTGTTCCATTGAAATCCCAGTTTCCTTGGAATTGTCAGCTGGGAGCAAAATAAAGATGGTGTTGGGAGCAATTGAGACAATTTTCCATGACTATCTGCTGTCATCACCATGTCATTTGCCTTGCAGCACTGTGAACAGCCAATCAATGATTGAGTAGATGTCATCCATCAAGCGCAGCACTATCAAGCTTTTCGTTAGCGGAATTATTGAACCATGTTGCAGTTTGAGTTTGTCAAGCGTTGGTGGGATTTGAATAATGCCCCTGCTGTGTAGTGTTTGATCTATGTATTCATTTCTCTAGCTGACGAAGATTGACGGAGTCTGCAGTATAATAACGGGATTGAATATTAATGTTGAATGAACCCTACTGCACTTAAATAATTTTCCTGTTCGAGAATGAATTACTGCAATCATTGTGTAAATCAATGCTGCATTGACCTTTACTTGTGTAATATTTATGAAAGTCACTGTTGAACATCTCATGTCAGACCACTAATACAGGGCTCATGAATTCCTGTTGTGGACGTCTGGAGTCCAGCAGTTTGATGATTTCCTTGCTCAAAGAAATTGTCACGGTTCTAAGGACTCTGGACTCCATTTCCCATCAGCCACTGCAAGTCACATGTTTTTGTGCACCTGATTCACGTTTTGGTTAATGAGCACTGGTGTGTATATATAGTTGGGTTTTGCACTTAGTCTGGGTCTTTCGTTAATTGTGTGTTTAGACTCCTGTTTATGTGTTTTGACTCCTGTCCCTGTTTAGATTCCTGTCTCTGTGTCCCGTTGTCGCTGGTTAGTCCTAGGGTTAGTTTCATGCTTCTGTGTTTAGGTAGGTTAGTGGTTTTGTCTTTGTTTTGAATTCTTATATAATAAATATCGTTAAAAAATCCAGCGATTGTATCCGCCTCCTATACGCCAACCGTTACAGAAATTATTCAATTCACTGTAATGTGATGGATAGAGACTGGATGTAAGTGTGAAAGATTGTTGGATTAATTTTGACAAACGCAGAAATTATTGTCACAGTTCAAAGCAGGGGTCTAAACACAGTTGTTGCTAACACAGGTGTTAGTACCCAGTTAGTACCAGAAACCAGGTATACATGAATACAGAGCTTAGGTTCAGATTTTACAAAACTAAAGTCTTTGTGATAATATAATGAAACACCAGAAACTCCAAGCATGAAACAGGTGAATACAAATGGAGAACATACCAATGGCAGAACGAGAGGCAGAAACTAGACCAAAACAGAATTTAAACATGAGCACATGGAATACATTCAAATAGCAACTGTGACACCAAGGGGAAACCCATGTCAGAATCCTCCTATTAATGTCTACTAATGAAAGTTACAATAGCAACAGTAAGGGTTGTCTTGGATCTCTAAGCAGATGGTAAACTGTTAGCAGGAGAACCAAGGGATAGTTTTGGATGGGAGGTGCTGAGACATTGGCAGGTGGTGGCATGGGAAGTGAAGTGACTCATCCTCTGTAAAGAATGTAGGCAAAGTGACAGTGTCCTCTCATAGGATGCGAGGTGAAGGAATGGAATCTTCTGCAAAGACTGGAGGCAGAGAAACAGGCTCCTCTGTGAACACTCCCCTGTGAAGGTGATGGAGCAAGAGAGGCCTTATCTGGAGCAAGAGGGTTCACAGAACCCTTAATTTAGTCATGCTCCCTTTGTGGGACCTTGAGCCAAGCTAACTGTAGAAAGCTCAAAGGCTTGTTACCCCACAAAACTGCCCCACTCTTATCTCAGAAGGACGGCCAAATCCATTCTGGTTTTTAAAACTGTGCACCTGTATCTTCAGGTTTTCCGGCCAACGCCTGAATGTTAACTGTGTTAACATTAGCCTCTCTAGTAGGCTTCGGCTCTGCCAGGTAACAAAACACTGTTTTATGTCCAGAAGAATAAATCAATTTGGAAAAAAGTTAACGGGGCCATATGGAGCAGAAATATTCAGAGGGAATGGCATGGGATTTTTTTTTTTTAATCAAATTAACACCTAAATTCAGCGGCTTAGATGACTTCAGGTCAGAAGAAGTCACTCTTCTGTAAGATATGGGACAATGTGAAAATGGAACCAAAGCAGAAATCTAAATAAATCTGAGTACATGGCTTTCATTACAATGTTAAGTGTGATAAATGATTTACCATGCTTAGAGTAGTAACTGTATTTCAGTAATAAAATCACCAAACACTTCTGGACTGATGCTTTGAATTGATTATCATTTCTTTATGTTGTACTTGTAGCTGTAGCTCCACCACATTCTCCCTCTTCTTCCTATCCTCCCAAGCTGCACACTTTTACGCATCATAGCTCACAACCCACAGTCGTTTTGCTCTCTTTACAGCAGCCATCTGTCTCCTGGAATGTGACGAAATAGTGAAACTACACCTAAATCCTTAATGGCACCCTTGCAACTCTCACATCTCCCTCCTCAAATGGCCGTCAAACCTTTTCAATCAATTAAGTGCAATACCAGTTTTGTCACATAAACCACCCTCATTCCAGGCCCAGAAGACCATACATCTGAAATGAAAAAGATTTGGCCATTGGAATGCAAGTAACTTTAGATGGAAGTTATTGGCTGAACTTGGCTGATTATATATGGCAAACTACCATCAAAACTGAGATGGAAACAGTCATTGAACGTGGCCATTCCAGCAAGTGTGACCTGATAATAGACCGCCCAAGGAGCAGCAAATGGTCCAAAGCAAATATATCTGGGTTGAGAGCAACAGTGAAAGGAAAAGGACACCTAAGAGATGGGGAAAATTACCTAGGTGCTTAAACTAATGCAGGTTTAATACAAACCATCAAAACAATGCACTGCCACATCAGTGTCACATGAAGATTTGTTGAATGACTCAACATTGTTGAATGACTAAACAGAGGTTTATGACTTAGCAGTAGATCATTATAATAAAAAGGGTAGTTTTTCATGAACAGAAGTAGCTAAAGTTTACTAATTTCTTAATCTACTATACTATACTTTCTAATCTATATATGCAAAATATGGAAAATGCAATCAGTTCTATTTGCTAAATCATTATTTCCCCCACATATATGGCTTGGCTAAGTTATTATAATGAACCTATTTATCATGGTAATTACTGTGATTCTGCATGTAAATACATCATGCACCTTTTTACCATAATATCAAAAGGTCTGTGCACATCTACCAATATTTCCAACATAAATTTTTATAGCAAATGCAATGAGCATAAATTAGATATTTCGATTTTATGAATCTCTTGAAAAGATTAATGCAAATTCAAAGATCTGAAAATTTTATTGGATTTCATTTAATTACATTTTTTGTTTGCAAATCCATATGATTTAAGTCATACAAAAGATCATGATCCTTGACCCTGCCCCTAACCCTACTCTTTGGATTTTGGCTTGTGTTTTTTCCATAAAGCCTTCCTGCTTATAGATCACAAAACTTCACCCGAGTCATGTGTTATAGTAACCGTTCACGTGAATTGCGTCATTCATTCATTTATTGATTTTCAGTAACTACATTATTCTGGCCAGGGTTGTAGTGGATCCATGGTGGATTCCGGAGAACCTGGAAAAAAAAGATATAAACCCAGTAAGAAAACTGCACACATACAGTAATCTGAGCTCAGGGATGAACTGGAACCCTGAACCTGTGAAGTGGCAGTGCTACCTAGTGCTACCTAATGCTACCTAATGACTGAATTGAGTCATACTAGCTGTTAAAAATTTTGAAGTGTGAGAACAGGTTCATACACATAATATAAAACACTATGACTCCTAACCCTGCCTTACCAACAGTAACTATTCAATTGAATCAGTTTCTGATAATTGTTACAAATTTACAATCATGTAACCATGTTGTATACCTCTACTCTCATGCCAGTACTAGAGGCCAAAACATAATTGATAACAATGAGGATTTGAGGATATTGCACATTGATTCACTATAAAACACCACTTTACATTAATAAGCATCTCCCCACTCAACAGACCACCTCCAAAAATGTACACTCATTCATGATTGGCTTTCAAAAAACCATAAATGTTGCCTCTTCGCAAACGTTCCTTGTGTGTGAACCCTTTTTCCTCATCTAATGCATTGGCATTTCCCCTATTATTAACACAGGTCAGTACTTCAAAGAGGCGCTGCTCCATTACTGGCTGGATTGGATGAGATCATTTAAAATAAATAAGTGAGAGGATATCAGGCTGCTGGCCTTCAAAGAGATAAAAGGCACTTATAACCCTTTGTATGCTTTCAGGCCAAAGCCTCCTGAGGGCCATTCAAAGCCCACTACAGTAAAATCCTCCTAGGCACTGAATTAATCACGTGATGCTCAGGAAAGAGTTTACTTTTGCAAAATAACAGCTTCGAAGCAAAATGTTCTGATTAAGTATAAAAACGTGGAAAAGTACAATTGCACATTATGATGGGTTGTAAATGCACATAAAGCAGAACAAACTATACAAACAAACAATTGTTCTTGTGTTGTCCCATCTTAACTGCAGCTCTTTCATTTTTCAGATTATACGCATGTTTATTATGGTCTAGTCCAGTGAAGGCTGGCCACAAAATTGGCAAAATTATTTATTGGGAAAATACTGGCATTACAACATGGTGTCCCAAAAGCCTCCATACTTTCCTCCAAAGCCTTTTGAAAAATCAGTGATCGAGAAAGTAAGCATTCTCCATCCATACAGCCATCTATCCATTTTCTATAACATTTATCCTACACAGGGTCATGGGGAAGCATGGAGCCTATCTAAGGGAACTTGGGGCACAAGGTGGTGGACACCCTGGATGGGGTGCAGACAGGGCACAATCACACTATTGACAATGCCTATCAGTCTGCAATGCAAGTCTTTGGACTGGGTAAGGAAACCGGAGTACTCTGAGGAAAACCCAAAGCATGGGGAGAACATGGAAGCTTCACAAACACAGGGTGGAGGCGGGACTTCAACCCCCAACGCTAGAGTTGTGAGGCAAATGTGCTAATTACTTAGCCACTATGCTCCCACTTTAAGCAGTTTATTAACTAAAAATAAAACAACATGCATGCCTATTAAGCCTTATTTTCAACCATTTTTCTTTAAAGAGATAAAGGGCTTAGTCCATTTATACTAGCCAGCCCTATTCTAGTTATAATTGTACACTTGTAGCGGTCAACATTAAAGTCAAGGAGACCTGCTTCTTTATTCGGAAACTTGGCAGCAATTATGTATTTGGTGCAGCCTAGACTCCTACAACAGATGTTGTTTTGTGCTTTCTGTTCAACATGGAAGCAGTGAGCAGTATTTTTGGCCGTTGTAAAGTGGGATCAAATTGCAAGACCATCAATCAGAGGCTTTGATTTTCAGCGTTTTCAAAAAAATATCTGTAACCAAAGTAAATAGAAAATGGGTTTGCCCTTGGCAGTGAATGTAATTATATGACACTCATAGCACTCCAGCTGCTTTGGTCCACTGCAGGCATCTCTTTGTAAAAAGCCTGGGAAAACAAAGAAGTTTCAAATTGACGTTCAAACGAAACAAAACAAATTGCAGAGGAAAGTAAACAAGGTTTTCGTTCTAGACAAAACAGGGTGATCATTAAGTAAAGCAGTATAAACAAATGTGATTTCTTTGTTTTCATAAGGGAATTCTGTAGTTGGCGGATGGCATGGAAAAACTTGGGGCAATTTTAGACTTTTCATAGCACATCTTGGGGGTAACTGTAAAATAAATTCCAAAGGCACAGCTATTTCCTTAGAAAAAAGGGGGGATACCGGACACTAACGGCACCAGAATCATGGAATCAGACAAACTTTAGTGGATTTGTACTATAGCTGAGTGTAAATAAATATGGATAGTTTTATCCATCCATCCATCCTCTACCACTTACTCCTGTATCAGGGTCACGGGGAACCTGGAGCCTATCCCAGGAAGCATCGGGCACAAGGCGAGGTACACCCTGGACAGGGTGCCAGTCCTGGATAGTTTTACTCTTAGTAAATTACATTTCAGAGGAGACAAACAAAATTCACCTACCAATTCAATGACATTTCTGTTTTTTCAGTAACTATGTTTAAAGCATTCTTATAATTCAGTACATACCTTTCATGAACAATCATTCTTTTACCTATTAGTTTCACTTGCTCTATGTGCAGGTCTCTTTCTCTACTAAGAACTACGTCTTAAATTGATGAAAAATATATGAAATTTCATTAATATGAATAAACATATGAATGCTAACCTTAAGCCTAACTCTAACCTTAACTATCATAACATTTGATAGGAATATAGTCATGTAAGTGATTACAAATATGAAAGTGTGAGAGCATGTTTAAAAAAAAAAAAAAACACACACACACACAACATTTCCATTAATCTAATTTCTGTTAAAATCTATTTCATTTTAAATAATTAACCCAATTTACGTGTTGACACTTTTAACTTTCACTCTTACAGTTTTGACTTCCACTTTTATTTGAGTTAGATTTTGGTACATCCATACTTTTATCTAATCTAATTTTATCTAAGGGTTTCCTTGGGAAACTGTTCACAAACAGAAGGACATGTAAGAGGACTTTGAGAAGCTTCCTGATCTATAGCATTAGCTATCTCACTACAGTCAGAAGCAAACCTCATTTCATGCCCTTCATAAAAAGATTCCAACAATTGATGGCAGAAATAAGTCTCATGTGTGATTGCTAGCACTTCACTGCAAACTCACTTCTTTTCCCTCTACAACAATAAGTCTCTGCACCTACGTTTTAATATACAGTTTCTGGTTTTATGACAGGAAAGGAACAACGCCTTGCTTGGTGCTTTGCAGGTAATTTGAATGCACGTCACAGCTACAGCCTACAGTGTTTTATCCCCTCGGGTGGTCTTCTAGGTGCACTGAATTATGAGTAACAGCGAGCCCACTTTGTAAATTCTTTGGAATGCATAAAAAAGATGAAATACATGGTTCCCGCTGATATTTTTTTATGTGCAGACATTGAACTGGGTTACCTGTGAATCATCACTGATGTTAAAGTTAACACGAGGCAGGTGCTGCCCACAAGTCACGACGAGACGTGACTGCTACCCATGTCGGTCTAGTGAAACTTTTTACTGCATTTGAAAGCCATATTTAGATTATGTTCCTTTATATAGGAGTTTTAACCCTTTAATTAAATTATTATGAAACATATCAAGATTTTAGTTGATGTAATTAATCAAAAATGGAATGTGAATTCAAATAACTTTTTACTTTTTGTAAAAGTGAACAGGGTAGAAATCTGATGCTGAAAAATACTTCCAATGTATTACATTATTCACTTATATTTCAAGTATAAAATATTATTGAACATTTATTTTGGAGAATGTATACAACAATCTGAGATTACACTAGGCACAGGTTCACTGAAACTGGACAGTTAAAGATTGGAAAAACATCACCTGCTCTTTTTCCAATCTAAAATTTATTTCAATCTGTCCCGTTTTGGTAGGCCTGTACCCACGGTCGCCAAATATTCTTGTTCTGTGCTGCCAGGAGTAGAACCTGATGTTATTTTCTGCTGTTATAGACCGTCTGCCATATAGCCTGTTAGCTCAATCAAGTCTGGCCATTCTGCTCTGACCTCTCTCATCAAGTCATTTCTGCCTTCACACTGAATGTTTTTTTGTTTTTTTACACCATTGCAAACATCTTCTAAACTGGCATAATTTTGGATGTTTACGGACTGGTGGAATTTGACATGCACAGATACGTCAGAAATTCAATGGTGTATACAGAAGTATACTAGTCCAGATTCACGTTTTTTCATGCACTAAACACTAGAGACTGTTGTTTGTGGATTGGGAGTGTTGGGAGCAACAGTTAATGGAGTCAGGATAATGGTCACCTGCCTAATATTGTGTACCTCCTCAAAACAGCTCTGACCTATCAGGGCATGGACTCCACAAGACCTCTGAAGGTGTTCTATGGTATCTGGCACCAAGACATTAGAAGCAGATCCTTTAAGTCCTGTACATTGTGAGCTGGGGCCTCCATGTATCAGACTTGTTTGTCCAGCACATCCTACAAATTGAGATCTGGGGAATTTGGAGGTCAAGTCAACACCTTTTTGTAAAACTATTCCTGAAGAATCTTTGCAGTGTGCAGTGTTACAGGATCCTGCTGAAAGAGGCCACTACCATTAGGGAATACCATTGTCATGAAGGGTGTACTTGGTCTGCAACAATGTTTAAGTAGGTGGTACATGTCAAAGTAACATCTACATGAATGCCAGGATTCACCAGTTGTCCTTCCTTAGACCACATTTGGTAGGTACTTATCACTGAATACCAGGAACAGCCTACAAGACCTGCTTTTTTGGAGATGCTCTGACCCAGTCATCAAGCCATCACAATTTGGCCATTGTCAAAGTTGCTCAGATCCTTATGCTTGCCCATTTTTCCTGCTTCCAACTCGTCAACTTAGAGAACTGACTGTTCACTTGCTGTCTAATATATCCCACCCCTTGACAGGTGTCATTGTGATGAGATAATCAATGTTATTCACTTGACCTATCAGATGTGTTTATGTTATGGCTGAGTGGCTGAGTACATGTATAAACTTAAATGTATTTCTAAAAACAACCTTAAATGTATTGTTTATGAGTGTGAACACTGCATGCTGCATTGTTCTATTCCACTATTCCATGTTTTGTTTTGCGGCCACTTTCAAAATTAACACATTCCTTCCTGTTATTCTGATTCACTTCTGCTTTAATGTCATGTCACATTAAGGGAAATTTTCATTCTAAAATTAACCCTGGCCTCTTGTGACTGCCTCATGCCAGAACAGCTGCTTTTGCGCTCGCTGATCGTGCTCATCACCAAACATGCAGTGTTTGCAAATTAGCTTAGGAAAGATGACTGCTTGCGGGGACGGGGGCCAGGGAAAGTTTTAGCTGCCAATTGATGGCATTCAAGCACAGTGCACAGATGTGTCATTATTGTCTCTTTGTCTGTTTCTAGCAGAACTCTGTAATGAGTTTAGAATTTGCTTTGGGGCTCATTTAAGCCTCAGTTCAATGTATCTTTGTGGCTTTTCACTCTCTAGGATCACAAAAGTGACAGTCTTACACCGAGATATTACTGTGTCCCTGTATCACCAGACACTCATATCTTTTGTACATTTCATAATCTTGAAGTTGCAATTTGATTGCCAAGCCACACTTTCCTCACTTTCCACAACCTTCTGCAAATAGACAACTTTATAAGACCTGGGAGAACTAACAGCTGGTGAGACAACTGCCAATCTGAGATTGGTGTGTATAAAGAGTCAAAGAGACACAAATATGATGAGAAATATATTTATTTGGGCTTTACATATGCTGGCAGTGAAGAAAAACCCCAGCCACAGTGTGTATACATGCAAATGTACTCTTTCATAACTACATGATACCAGCATTTCTGCACAGACATTTAGAAACAAAGCATGCTACTTACTTTGAAAGACATTTAAGACAACTCAGGAGTAGTAAGACTCTTATAACAGCAAAGGAAAACCTACAAAGGAAGAGTCTGGAAGCATCCTACATGGTGAGCTGCAGAATGGCTAAGACGGGCAAACCTCATACTATTGTGGAGGACTTAATTCTTCCTGCTGCGGCTGATATAGCTGGTGTAATGCTTGGGGAAAAGGCCATAAATAGGTACTATAGGTACTGGATCGAATACTGTAGGTACAGTCATGTCATTGGTGTATAAACAATGGCTCTTGCAATGGCCTGTTCATGTGAAGATTGGCCACATTTAGTTACAGGAAGTACCAGACTCTCTAGTCAGTCAGTTAGAAGTCCAGCTTACCAGACTACTCCGTCACTATATGATACACCCATCACAATGCATTTGGCTGTATCCTTTGAGCATAATAAAGAGAAAATATGGTTTAATGGATTAATAATTAAAGATTTGATTTTCACTGACCACAACTCTCCTGATTATTTATAAATTCAGCATATGAAAGTCCCACTGTTAGATTTAATATCTATCCTCACTATACGAGCCCAAAACTCTAATTCCTTAGGTGTGCTTAAGAGAAATTCTCACTCCATGGTGTATAAAAGTATCAAGTGCCTGCTTTGTTATGTTACAAGCCTAGCTACTTCTTGCAATAAATTCTTGCTTCTTCACAGTGATAAATACTTGGTCGTCTTCTTCCTGGCACTCGAAATCTCAGTGAATCTCCCAAAAAGAATGACTAACCTTGCCAAAAAACTAAAAATGAATCAATGCTTTTGAAGGCTCTTGGAAAGATTTGGCAAGCAAAAGCACTTTCTTTCATCAAAATTTAGAGTCCAATGTTTGTGAGTAATGCTTTCAGGATGTGTTTGTATTCAACACCAATTGTCCAGGGGAGGAGAGGACTGGAAGGTGTGCAGATGCATAAACATGAAAATTGATGTTGAGTTTCATTAGAACATCACAGGCGTCACAAGAATGTGAACCATGTGCCTGACCTGGCCAGAAAGTAAGAAGAGGGGAAAAGGTCTCAGAAGTCTTTCTTACTGTCAAGATTTAGATTTTAAATTCCATTAATAGTGGAGATGAATATTTGCTCTCATTTACACCAAAACTATATACGAGGAGGGACCAGAAATTCCCATAATTAATAAAAATAATAAAATAGCATTATAAAACGTTCAGAATTTCTCCCTTAATTCCCTTCAAAGTATTCTCCTTGTGCTGTGATACACTTGGCCCAGTGTTTCTCCCAATCTTGGAACCATGTCCGGTAGTCATCTTTTGTCATCGCCATCGTGCCTTGAGCCTCCTCTGTTTTTTTTCTGGATTTCTTCCATGGTAGTGAATCTTTTCCCTTTCAGACTCATTTAAAATTTTGGGAACAAAAAAAATTCCGTAAACAGCTGTGTAACCAAAATGTGTCGTGTGCCATGACACAAAGATGGCTGTTGTAGCT
>JAFFST010000946.1:53190-64953 GCA_022414735.1 Noturus placidus | reverse complement strand
TAATCGCAAGAGCAGGTTCTTTATTTACAAATAATAGAAACATAAATCAAAACCTTTCAAAAACAAGCCGATCCTTCCAGACAGTCCAAACATTTCCAAACTATCTCCAAACATCAAAACAACGAAACAATAACGCCCAACTTAGTCCCGAAAACCAGGAATTTATATAGAGCTCTTAACTAGGCTAAACGCGACACACCTGACGAGACTCTTCCCTACTTCCGGCATGTAACCACGTAAGAGGTGACATGACCGGGCAAAGTCTATACCGTGGCGCCCTCTGCTGGTCCAGGCGTGACAGTCATATAATGCATTGCTCAACCAGAATAGTTTCATAGTCGAGCTATTGGTAGATTTAAAATTTTAGTCTCCCATTTAATATCCATCCATCCATTTTTCTGTACAATTTATCCTAAACAGGGTCTCGGGGAGCCTGGAGCCAAACCCAGGGGACTCATGACACAAGGCACGGAGTGCCGTGTGCAGGGACAATTTAAAGATCTCAAACATTAACAACGCATTGTGTAACATACAGCGAATGTCTTTGGACTGGGGGAAACCCAGGAAGCATGTGATTCAATCCCCCAACCCCGGAGGTGTTTGGCAATTATTGTGGTGTAAGGGATTAATAAGATGGATAAATATTGCAGAGCCAAGCCATGTAAAACCTTGTATGCCAACAACATGATCTTGAAATCGACACGGAACCTGACCGGGAGCCAGTGTAATGACTTCAAAGCAGGAGTGTTATGGACATATTTCCTGGTTCCCGTCAGGATCCGGGCGGCAGAGTTCCGAACATATTGCAATTTGTTTATTGTGTTTTTAGAAACTCCAGCTAAAACGGAATTACAGTAATCCAGCCGCGAGACTACAAATGAATTGATCAGCTTTTCAGCAACAGATAAATATCCCTTCACAAACCATCTCAGGAGGTTTTTAAGGATAAAGATGATGTTGAGGGAAGTAGTTGAAAAATAACTATACATGAAGGCTTGATTTGTACTTGTGCACGAGTCACTGACTTTGCTTCAGCTTTGCATATATCCATCCTACATACTTCATGTGTTTTCAGACATAATAATTCCTAATGAAATAATGTGAAGGTAAGGAACTTTATGAAAGCCTTGCTGTCTGATAACTTATCCATAAAAGCATGCCATTATCCATAAAAGCATGCCATGTCAGAGGGTGAATTTCATGGAGGAAAAAAGAAACATGCATTTGTAGTTGCAAATTATTTGAATAAAAAACTCTTCTAATTAGAGATGAAGGAAGACACCGTGGCAACTAAAAAGAATGGCTTATTAATGATACAGAAAGTGTTGAATAATTAGAGGAGCTTCAAATGGCATGAGGAATAATGAGGAAGGGAAACAGAGCATAGGATAATGGAGAGAGGAAGTGTGTGTGTGTGTGTGTGTGTGTGTGTGTGTGTGTGTGTGTGTGTATGTGTGTCTGCTGCATGTAATGGATATTTTTGTTGAAGTGATGACAGGGTCTTCCAGTTGTTTAGGAGAGAGACATGAGGGGATAGAAGACGTGTAGTGATTTTCTGTCAGCTCGTGATGAACTTAGTGTTGGGTAATGAGGCTTTTGCAGGTGTGGTCACTGCTGGCGGCTAGGTCTGGAGAAGAAGCCATTGTAAACCATTGGAATTTTTGGGTTATAGCAGAGGAGAATTGAGAAGCATTGATCGGTAGTCACATTGTAGTATGGCACAATGAAACACTTGAAGAAAAACATTAGGTATAATTTATGCCTTTTGACTATTTTGAAGCAGATAAGCTGATAACAGATGTTCTCATATAGTGCACAAGACACAAAAATAATTGAGTTTACACAAATTTACACACTAATCAGTGCAAAAATTGATTGTTTGATTTACGTTACTTGCCAGACTTCATATTAACTATTTGCGAATTAGCACAGGAAGCTACATATACTAGCTACAAGCACTCTCCAGAGACACCAATGACCTCTGCTACTTTTTTCCAAGCTTCAGTTTTCTTCATGGGCCAGTGGTGGCTTGGTGGTTAAGGCTCTGGGTTATTGATCAGAAGGACAGAGGTTCAAGCCCCAGCACTACCAAGCTGCCACTGTTGGACCCTTGAGCAAGGCCCTTAACCTGTCTGTTCCAGGGCTGACCCAGTGCTCTGACCCCAACCTCCTGACATGCGATGTGAAGAAAAGGATTTTATGGATACCTCCTTTATGTGAAGAAAAGAATTTCACTGTGCTGTATGTGATCAATAAAGACTTATTAACATCTCTATACATATTTAATGAGAGGTCACATACTATAACAGGGTAAGATGACACTACAGTTATAAGTTTTACTGTTTGTTTTTTTTTTCAAGTCAAGCAAATCGGAGCTAATTATAAATTGGGACAAACACTGTGAGAGGGGAAATTAAAAATGTGGTAGCATGCGAACCATATAGTTGGTCCCAGGAATCATTCAAGACAATGGTTTGGATTTGTCACTTTACTGTCATGCTGAATTTGCATCAAATTAACTCACATTTCACTTTGCTGCTTTCTGGTGACACCGTAATTGTGGCTCCTTGTCAAGTCAAAGCAAGTGTGTTTTCATTCCTCTATATAGCTTGTATACATTGGAATGAAATTCCTGGGAAATAAGTACGCAGGACAATAAACACACACACACACACACACACACACACACGGGCTGTAAATGTAAACTGGAGCAGCAAAACAATTCCATGAAGTGTCTGCTTTGTAAAGTGCAGGTGTGCAATGTTTCTGAGTCATACTGGGTTCAGTGTTTGACTAGCCCAGGTGAGCATTTGAGAGGCAGCAGGATGTTGAGTAATGTGACTGCCTTAGGGAAGAAACTGTTGCAGAGTCTGCTGGTGGTTACACAGATGCTCCTGTTCCTTCTGCCAGATGGCAGGAGGGTCAAGAGTCCATGGGATGGGTGTGAGGGGTCATCTGCAATGCTGGTGGCTTTGTGGATGCTGCAGTTGTTATAAGAGACATCAATGCAGGGGAGAGGTCGCCTGATGATCTTTTCAACTGTTCTCACAATCCGCTGTAGGGTCTTCCGGTCGGAGACTGTGCAGATCCCGTACCACATGGCAAGACAGCTGGTCAGAGTGCTCTCTATTGTCCCTCTATGAGAGTGGGAGATTGACTCTCTTAAGCCTCCACATGTACGTACATATCAAATGAATGGTTGCGTATCGTGTTGATGCTAGTGTGAACGCACCTATAGGGAACAGAACTAGATGAATGTTCAATCCATCAACTCCTCCTTTTTGTAATGTCCAAAGATCTTACAGTCCCACCCACTTGGCTTATATTGACTCACAAGACCATCGCTAGTGAATTCACAGGTCAAAGTTAAAGATGAAGTTGGCATAAAGTAAAAGGAACCACCACAAGCTGTATACATTCATCTTTACCTTCCCACATACTTTCCCTTTCAGTGAATAGCTTTTTTTTTTTTTTAACTGGATGGTCTGAATCCTGCTTTTTCTGAAAAAGCAGGAAAAACACTTTTCAGGTGTCTCCATATCAGTATCTCCGTATCACCATAGCAAGGGATAAAAATTTATTAAAATAAAAATAAAATTTAAAAAACCTATAGCTAAACCATAGATGTTTGCACCTCTACTTTTGGCTATTGCAAAAAAGCAAGGCACATCATAAATTGACCTTCTCAACTTAAACTAAACCAATATAGTGGACCTACCTATATGGGTGACAACAGGCTAAAATCTAAAGTTGGAAAGTGCTAGGTAAATAAACATTAGCAAAATACCTACTCTCACTTTGACTTTGTTTGGTATCCATTCTGTGTGGAATATACAGTGATCAACATTAAAACCACTGACAGGTGAAGTGAAAAACATTGATTATCTTGTTACAATGGCACCGGTCAAGGTGTGGGATATATTAGGCAGTAAGAGGACAGTCAGTTCTCAAAGCTTGCTGAGTATGAGTCAGAGTGCCCACGCTGACCCCTGTCCTGCGCTGAAAGCACCTACAATGGGCACATGAGCATCAGAACTGGACCATGGAGTGATGGAAGAAGGTGGCTTGGTCTGATTTCTTTTACATCGTGTGTGTGTGTGTGTGTGTGTGTGTGTGTGTTGTTTACCTGGGGAAGAGATGGCACCAGGGTGCACTATGGGAAGAAGGCAAACCAGTGGGGGCAGAGTGATACCCTGGGCAATGTTCTGCTGAGAAACCTTGGGTACTGGCATTCATTTAGATGTTGCTTTGACACGTACAATCTACCTTAACATTGTTGCAGAACATGTACACCAGTCATGGCAACAGTATTCCCTGATGGCAGTGGCGTCTTCCAGCAGGATAATGTACCCTGCCACAATGCAATAATTGTTCAGGTACGGTTTGAGGAATATGACAAAGTGTTCAAGGTGTTGGCTTAAGAACATTTTAGTAATTACCTAGGCTATGATTGAGCTAACATAGTACGGGATTCCCCAGTTATTGCATGATATTATTGTGCATAATGTCTGCTGGATTTCATAGTGACAGAACATGGCTGGACATAAGCATAGCATACATCAAGCTTCATCTTCCTTTTGCCAATCCACCTACGGGCATGTTTTATGAGGTGGTAATGATATTTGAAAGACAAAATGCTGACAGATTGATAAGACATATCACGGTCCCTGTGTCTAAGTTCTGAAGGTCTCTTGTTTGTGCCATGATGTACCGGAAACAAATTGTTTTGTGTTCACGGGACGTATTGTTTTGAGCATTCCTAAATCTCTCTCTCTCTCTCTCTCTCTCTCTCTCCCTCTCTCTCTCTTTCTCTCTCTCTCTCTTTCTTTCTGTCTTTCTTTCTTCCTTTCTTTTTCGCTCTGTTCTTCTTCCTTCTCTTGTTATTATCTGGTAGACTAGATGTCTTGTAGTTCTGATATCAATCAGACCTACATAATAGATGTTTTGATTTTATCTGTGACCTGTTCCAATTGAAATATTCTTTATCAATATTTCTGTATGTTTTTACATTATGCTTTCTGTATCATTAAACTAAGAAGCTTTCACTAAACAATGGCATCACCGTAAACTTCCACCCGAGCTCGGATGAGAGGAATCAGCCAGTGTAGCCTCCAAATTCTGGTTCTGGGACTAGTATCGGATAAGAACAGATTTATAACAGATTTTAGCAGAGATTTGGTACTGCATTACAGAATACTCCACTATATGACATATTAAACGATTGGTTTATGCAGTGATACTCTTTTTTTTTTTTTTTTTTTTTTTTTGCATGAATATGGAAACCAACAGTCAAATTTTTAAGTCAATTTACTGTAAGTGAGACTACACTGTGTTTTCAATTGCTTCATGAACCCAAAACAAACAACAAAACAAGCTAAACTGTATTTAAACCTCATCCACTAGTAATTTGTAACCTTTTAAAACTTCATGCACAAATCTAAAAGTCTTTAATAAGCTCAAATTGTTTCCGTAACCAGTTTAGGATGCATCAAAACCTACGGCTTGTCAGGAGATGATGGAAGAGTCTGGCTGCTCATTCGGTACCTGAGGGCATAGAAGCTACTGTGTGTGTGGTTGTTTTGTTTTATATCGTTTTTTTTGGCCAATGGTTTTTAATTTCCGTGTTCGCATCCCATTAATTTTGTGCATTGACTGAGTGCATCCTCTGCCTTAGAGATCGATCGCCTACTGTAGTGCAGCAAACAAAAGGAGCTGTTTTGGTTTGGAAAAGCATGAAAGTAAAAACATTTGCTGACTAATGCAAATAAAGTATTATCAAGCTGAGGTGCTACAGTATATTACAATTGCATAGTAGTAAGAAAATTTGTATTAAAATGTCATTTTAATGCACTAAAGGCTCCAGTGTTTATTCAGGCAAGGAATACTCACATGTAGAGACACCTACAGACATGTGTAACAACATTTAACATGGTGTTGTGCAATATATATACCGGTATATGGGAGTTTTAGTGGTATGAGCAATGTGAGCATAAAAGAAATGGTTCATGAAGGACACATGCCTACCATTCTTTAATGACCTGCATCAAAGTGTTGTTTTAAAGATGGTAGGCTATAAACTGGATGGATACGGATCTATAAAAACTTAGGGTTAGGGTTAGGTAAAACCATAAATTTCCTGTTCCAATGAAATTTATGGTTTTACACAACTGATGTTAGCTGAATGTTCTATAATGTGGCCTACTATTGGAAACCAGGCTTCTCTTGATGAAACAAAAGTGTTAGTAAAGATTCTGATAAAACAATCACACAATTTTGATAGGTATGTATGAAGCAGTTGCTAATTAGCTGAATATGTTGTACTGTCTGTCAAGCTATTATTTTCTGAACATTATGAAAGAACATTTTGAATACCCAAAATGAAATGATCGATAGATAGTTAGATAGACAGACTGACTTTCCATGCATAATGTGTAAGAAAATACATAGGACAAGCAATAAACCACAGAACAAACAAATGCTCATTAGTCAGAACAGTGTAAATAAAAAGTAAAGTCAGTGTGGATTTATCATGTGTTAATCTGCTACTGATTGCAGATGTTGTCCCATTGGGATGCTAACAGGACAACAGGAGGATTTATACACTCTCCTGGCAAACACCCACTTCCTGGCATGCTGTGCTGGTGGGTGGAATTATGGGTGAAATTACAGGCTGTCTGCCATGTTCACAGCGACAAACTAATGATAATGGTATACATCTGAAACACTTCAGCACCGTTATCAAGTTGTGAAGGTCTCAAGGTTGGTATTTATTTCCATATATATTTGCACCACATCCACATACAAAATAAAAGAATGTAGACTGCCATGTGGACTTTCTCATTTCTATTCCATGAAGTATGGGTAGGTTTGTAAAATGTAAATGACATGTGAGTTCATTTCAATGCAAAATAGCACATGAAGGCAAGCATCTGTGTAGCTACTGCAATCTACACCAATACAGAGGACATGCTCATTGCCAGCTTTTATGCGCATTAAGTGAAACGAAAGAAAAGAATAAAACCCCTTATTTACAATTAAATATTTGATATTTAATTAGAAATTCTCTAAGATGTGAATGTCTGGACTTGCCACAGCAAAACCTAGCTATATGAATAGCTCTCTTATGAACTTTTGTGAGTAGATAACAGAATACAGAATTTTGCAAGCAGTGGACAAATTGTATAATAATAATAATAATAATAATAATAATAATAATAATAATAATAATAATAATAATCATCATCACTTGGTGGTTCTAAATATGGCGGGGGTTCTTAAAATAAAAAAAATTAGGAAATTAAAAATCTAACTTGTTTTGTTTTGTTTTTCTTTCAGATGTGCACCAAGCAACAGTAAGAAAATAGCCAAGATGACCACTACTTAATTAGCAGCTACTCCTTTTTTAAACCAAACAATAAGAATACAGTTCCATCTTCTTGCTTCTAGTGGATCACAAGACTCAAAAGAAGTCGTTCACCTAGGACAAGTCAACAACAGTAACTGTCTTTCACCCCTCCTGCCCTTTCCCCTTCAGTGAATTGCTTTGCCAGGTGTTTGGTCTGATCACTGCTTTAACTGCAGTCACAAAAAAAAAAAAAAAAAAATTCTACTAACATATTTACTAACAAGGAGAAACTCATTAAAAAAACCTATTACTTCGTGTTTTAATTTAATATTACTAGTCTTTTGACCAATGTCATCAATCGATTAGCTAATTAGCTCCTGGGAAATCTTTAATTAGGTTGGCAACAAGAGGAGAATTAAAAATATTGCTTTCAGCACAGACTCGGACCAAACCAGAAACATTTTAGAGTTAGACGAATGTAGAACTACAGTGGTGTGGCCTCGACAATGCTGTCCACCTCCAGACATAAACTCAGTGTGGTGAGTAGAAAGGAATGCTAATATTAATAATGTGGGAGTGTTGCTGAGTGTGTGTGTGTGTGTGTGGGGGGGGGGGGGTTGCATGAAACAGAGGTGGGAAGTATGCGTTGTGAGGATGATCATTATGTTGCTCACTGCCCCTAATGGGATTAATTTAATCTGCCGGAGTTGCCGCCGGCCCAGAAAATAGTTGCTCACACTGTCGCCTAGCAACCTTTGATTGGCCATCCAAAGAGGACTCAGATGAATTGAAGGAGAGATGAATTGCATCAGAGGAAAGCATATGGCCATTAATTCTCTCCAAGAGATTAAAGGAATATCCTAAATTGCAATGTTCAACACCTGAAGATAGTTTTATTTATTATATGTAATAATTAAAACACTTGGAGGTGTGCTGTTATTGCAAATTAATCAGTGACGGGGTGATGTGATGTGGCCAGACATGAAAGGAGTTACTGAGAAAGCCCTCAATTCTAGAGACTTTCCCATGACAGATTGTAGACTCCCATACTCCCATTAAGTAGTGGTCCCATACAGGGCGGCTGTGGCTCAGTCGGTAAAGCGGGTTGTCCACTAATCCACTAACCGTGGGGTTGGCGGTTCGAATCCCGGCCCGGGTGATCCCATGCCGAAGTGTCCTTGGGCAAGACACTGAACCCTAAGTTGCCCCCAATGGCAAGCTAGCACCTGGCATGGCAGCTCTGCTACCATTGGTGTGTGAATGTGCTCTCATTAGTAAGTCGCTTGTAAATGTAAAAATGATATTTCTGTAAAGCTGCTTTGAGACAATGTACCATTGTAAAAAGCGCTATACAAAATTGATAATTTAATTTAATTTTAATTTAATACTGTAGACTCCTTCCAAAAATCGTAAAAGTTGATTATATTATTTGCTGAAGTAAGGGTGTGGATATATAAATAAACAATTTTCCATGAATGGTTGCCACATATGGTTTTAATTCAGAGCTTCTCAAACTTTCTGCAAACTTTTATGGACCCCTTTAACTGTTAAGCACATTCTATAGACCTTTTAAGTACATATTTATTCTACAAACAACTATTTAAAAAACAATTATGCCCATAAAATATTTTGGCTATTTATTATAGACAGAAAGGGTTTATTTTTATTATTCTTATTTATTTATAATTTTTTTTTGTCCATGGAGTCAATTTTTTTACTAAAATGGTGATTCGATTACAGTTGGCATGATTGATGTGTATTATAATTTTGACAATGTCAGGTTGCGATTTCTATCACTCTAATAAAATTAGAATATTGTGGATCCCCTGGAATTGCCTGAGAATAATGGTTTTAATTGACCTAGTCACTGTTGGGTGTATGTGGATTCAGTCAAGTTGAACATTCAGAATATCCATATAAATAATGAAATATTACTGAATGGTTTTTTTCTTCAACATCATCTAAAATAATATTTTAATAATGAGCCTGAAGTCTAATTTGATTCCAAGTTACAGCTTTAACTCTGACTGTTACAAAGTGACGACACTGGTGACTCCATCCAAAAACAGTTTAATAAACTGTAATAATTTGCTTAATTTTAAAATGCACATCAGTATAATCTGTATAAACTCCATAACCACCAACACTCTCTCTCTCTTATCCTCTGACCAGTTTTTGATTTGTCACACTTATAAGATTCTTCTGGATTTCTCTGTTCCTAATCTCTCAGATTACTTGTCTAATCTAATTTAATTTTTTATAGTGACTTTGATTTGTTTGTTTTTTTCCCAGGACAAACCTATATTTCATCTTGGACATTAATAGATATAAATAGATTTATAGAATTTTTTTTTTTATTAATAAAGATGAGGGATGCAATCATTTGCACTTAACTGTAGGGTGCTAAAGAATGAGTTATACAATATAAAGACTGTAACAATGTTTTTTGTATTGAATATAAAGCCTCTACAAAGTTTGGTTTGTAGAACTCAAGTCAAATGTTCATTAGTATCAGGTGTAATGTTTTAATTTTATATATATATATATATATATATATATATATATAGAGAGAGAGAGAGAGAGAGAGAGAGAGAGAGAGAGAGATAATTAGTGTGTGTGTGTGTATATATATATATAATGTATATTTCATTGCACATGTAGATCTTGGACATATTTGTCTGTAATGTATATTTTCAAATTATTTCATGAGGCATGAATATTTGCCCCAACTAAGTAATAAAAAATTCACTCACTAACACACCACATATTATAGCATGCTAAATTCTTTGTTCTGAAATGAGTTGTATTGCTTCAAAAGAGATTTCCTGTTGAGATACAAAACCCAAATGCTGTTGTTTGTGGTCACAGTACCCTGCTGTTATGTCGGCCCGCTGTCCTTAAAAGGCAGTTGAGTACTACCACTAACGGGACAAGAACAAAGTCAGGGTTTGGTCTGCTTTAATTTCATTTCTCTGTCAGGGAGGAGGAAAAATCTGAGGGTCCACATGTTGCTTTCTATGCTTTCATCATGCTTCAGTTAGTTAATGAATATTTAATGAAAAATATATTGGGTAAACAAAAATGTAGCAAAACATGAAAAATAGAAAATATCTTCAACTTTGCATGCCATATTTTCATTCAAAGATCTAATCTGCCTTAAGTGCAACTGTCAACTGATCGTAGGAAGCCCTAGAGCAACCAAACCTCACAGTGGAAAGCTGCCCTGCTGCACTGTGCCTTACTTCCCACAGTGCATGGAGATGTGCAGTAGACAGTGATGTCTGTATGAACAAGAAACATGCAAACATGAACATGAAATGTGGAAAATAAAAAAGATCTTTCTCATGACCTTTTTTGTTCGAAGATCTAATCTGCCTTAAGCACAAGTATCAATTGATCATAGGAAGCTCTAGAGCAACCTAACCTAAGCAGAATGCTGCCCTACAGCCTTCTCAGAAAGCAGAGGTGCTGCTGGGCTTTCCTGGCTATGGAGCTGGTGTTGAGGGTCCAGGTGAGGTTCTCTGTCAGGTGAACAACAAAAAATTTGGTGCTCTAGACAATTTCCACGGAAGAGCCGTCGATGTTCATCGGAGGGTGATCGCTCTGTGCTCTTTTGTTTGCAGGTCAGCAGATCTTGTGAAGTGTTCCCAGTATGCAGTGGTTAGTACCTATCAAAAGTGGTCCAAGGAAGGACAACCGGTGAACCAGAGACAGGTTCATGGGCTCCCGAAGCTTTCTGATGCACTTGGGGATTGAAGGCTAGTCAATTTGGTCCGATCCCACAGTTAATGTAGCACAAGTTGCTGAAAATATCAATGCTGACTCTGAAAGAAATGTGTCAGAACAGACAGTACATCGCAGCTTGATCTGTATGGATCTGCGTAGCTGCAGACAAGTCAGAGTGCCCGTGCTGACCCCTGTCTACCACTGAAAGCACCTACAATGGGTATTTGAGCATCAGATCTGGACCATGGAGCAATTGAAGGAGGTGGCCTGGTCTGATGAATTACGTTTTCTTTTACATCATATGGATAGCTGGCCAGGACACAATGTGCTGGTGCAAGACGGAAGCCTAGGCAATAGTCTCCTACATTTAGGTACAGTAGATGTTGAATAATGCACAATATCCAGAATAGTGAGAATGATTTTTATTTTTTTTTAAAGGGGGATTTGAAAGAGATTTCAGAGTTCTTTCTTCAAAATCCTTGCTTTGCTTACAGTATATGACTCTATACATATACACATATACATAATCTCACAAAAGTGAGTACACCCCTCACACTTTTGTAAATATTTGATGATCTTTTCATGTGACAACACTGAAGAAATGACACTTTGCTACAATGTAAAGTAGTGAGTGTACAGCTTGTGTAACAGTGTAAATTTACTGACCCTCAAAATAACTCAACACACAGACT
>JAFFST010000946.1:6420-23852 GCA_022414735.1 Noturus placidus | reverse complement strand
GAAACACTTAAGTGTGACAAACATGCAAAGGAACAGGAAATGAGGAAGGGGGCAAACACTTTTTCACACCACTGTATATATATGTAAATGTAATCTGGTGGGACACAAGTGGAAGCCCAATCATGGAATCACCTGTAGTTCAAGGAAAAAAATTGTGCAGTCTAACTCATACTGAGATTTAAGTTTCTTTACGTCTAAACCAGTGTTTTGTTTGACTGTAATGAAAAAGGATTCCCGTTCTGGTGGATGAGACATTTGATTTGACCAGAACAGTGCTGTTTTAGATGGACAACATAATTAACTTTGAGGGATTGATCAGCAATTCCCCAGCTTTTCCATGCCACTGCCTGTTATCCATTCTTCCAGAACCAATCGGTTAATTCTACGGGTGGAGGAACACAAGACTTGAACTATGGACATAATTAAATACTTACACAAGGGTCGGCTCTTGACTTTCAGGAAATTGCCTTCTTTTGCCTGCTTTAGGGATGGGCCTTTGCATTCTGCTGGATGGGAGTATTATCACGGGCTGTGGTGTGAGGGAAGGATGAAAAGAGAAAGGTGTTTGAGAAAATGAGGTTGAGACGTTCACCAGTAAACAGCAAAGCTAATCAAAAGGCCTTCATAGTCTGACTGTGCTGCTTGAAAACCTTTAAGAAGCTGCCTTTTTACTTTTCTTTCAAACATGCTTATTTTGTTGTGCAAAAGCAAACCAACTTGATGCCTGTATAATACAACAAATAAATAATTTAATATAGTGAAATATAAATGTTTCTGGGCTGCATTCTGCTACTCTGAAAACTAATTAAACTATTCCTGGTTGCCAAAACTGTAAATAAGGATAAGTAACTTTTTAAAAAGTATCCTAATAGTAAGCTTATTGTAGTATAATAGTAAGTTTATTGGAGTTTAAGTGTCTGAGCAGAGCTGTGTGCAGGACAATCCGCCCATTCCAAAAGAAACTATGACCACACTCACGGTAATCCATCCATTGTCTTTACCGTGTATTCTAAACAGAGTAACAGGGAAGCCTGGAGCCTATCCCAGGAAACTGGGGGAACAAGGGGTGCCAACCATCACAGGGCACTACCACACACACATTCACACACTACAGACAATGTGGAAGTGCCAATCAGCCTACAGTGCATATCTTTATGACTGGGAAGAAAAACGGAGTACCCGTTGGAAACCCCGGAAACACGGGGAGAACATGCAAACTTCGAATACCCACCCTGGCGGTTCAAGGCAAATGTGCTAACCACTATGCCACTCTTGAGTAATCCTGTCTGTTTATTTGTTTTTGTACCTGCCCAGTATATTTTTAAAATAAACTTTGGTCCAATACCCGAAAAATAAAATCTTAAACTGGAAAGGATGTGGAAATGTAAAAATGGGAATACACCACTGGCAGTGATTCGTTTCTTTTTTGCACAGGATTTATCTAGGTGAACTTTGACTCCATGCATTTCTGGAACTTGAAAACTTGAAACAATAGAAAACAAATGATTCAGCTGTGACCTTTCTGGAAAAAAGTGCTCATATTTCACTGCATGTTCCTGCCTTCCTGAGAGTAAAAATGTGCTACAACTATTTTATTGTGTCCTGTAGAATCAGGGTTGCCAGAGTCTAAGTTTTTTCCTTAAATTGGGCTAGTTTTGGAACAAGGATGTGGGTGGGAAAAAAAGTGTAAGATAGTGTATTTATGATGTACAGAACCATTTCTTTTGTGAGATACAATACATTGCCAAGACTAGAAGAGGCTCTTGGAGTGGATAATGGCCAAAGCAGGTGATGATAAAAGGGTGGGGGGGGGTATTGTAGATAGTGCGAAACAGTAATGTGTATACATCATGGTGAACTTGTTTCCCACACAAAGACTGAGAAAAGGAAGAAAAATCATTTCATTTCTGTCTGAATGTTTTGGGCTAGTTTCAGGTCTTGTGCAGTTTTTGAGATGCAGTTGTGCTGGAAATTTTGCTGAGACATGACAAGGACCTAGTCCCAATACACAACACATCTCAGCTTCCAAGGATAATCTTCATCTTCAGTAAGTGCTTTATCTTGGTCAGGATCCAGAACCTAGTTGGGGAACACTGGGTGAGAGGTGGGAATACACCCTGTATGGAATGCCAGTCCATCCCAGGACACTGTTTTTGGAATCCACACACATTCATTTTTTTGGTAGGTGGGAGGACACCTGAGAACCCAGTGGAAACCCATGCAAACACAGGAAAAACATGCCCAAACCAAACATAATGTGAATTCTGGAGATAACACTATGCTGTCATTGGCTGCCTATTTCCTATTGGTCAAATCAGATTTGCTGTGCTCTCAAGCGGCTAACAATAGGTTGTACACTATAGAAGCAGCAGCACTCAGCCTTACAGAAAGATAGAGAGAGAGAGACAGAGAGAGAAAGAGAGAGAGAGACAGAGAGAGACAGAGAGAGACAGAGAGAGAGATGTAGGTGTCTTTGTCAGAGCACATGGTTTTTTCCCCATACCATCTGGGCAAGTCTAATCTAAAAGAACCCCTGACACACTCTGGGCTAACTCAAGCTTATAATAACTCTGAACTGAAGTAATACAGTGCTGAAAGCTGTGCTGGCCCTAGCACATTGTGTACCCCTGGCAAGTTTACCCTTTCAGTGCCCGATTTCCCTACCATTATCCTTCAGACTTTCACAGCCATTTTATTCCTCACCGCCTCACCTTGACTGGTAATGAATTAGACTCAAAACTAAAGAGGTAAGTGTAGCTTTTGCTTTATAAACTAGTAGTTCACTTATTAGATATCCTTATTCCTGGAGTCATTTTTTTATCTATAATTTAATACAGTAACACAATATAATACAATTAATCTTGAAATTGCAATGTATTTTAGGTTCAGCTGTATAATTTTAGATCAATTATGAGACCAATTATACTCTTTAGTCAGTGCATAATGCACTTGAGTGTATAAGGCATTACATGTAATACCTGATTTAGTATGAAAACAAAAAAAAACGAGGACACATTACACCATACTATATTACTATGGAGCGACTTGGTGTAGCAATTACCAACTACCAACGGCACTGAAGACAGTAGAGCGTATGTGATCCGTGATACGCCATACTGCCTGGGAGTCCGAATTTTTTCTTGGACCCAGATAGTCCAGTGCTTGAGCTTTCACAGCAGATAGATGGCCACAGTGGCAAAGAGCACACACTGCTTCTCCTTCATCTTCATCTACTCCTTCACGATTGTCTTGCTTTTTACACTCGAATTTCCCCCTGGGGGATCAATAAAGTATCTATCTATCTATCTTGTAGGATATGATGCATATATACACTGGTGAATTTTATATACAAACGCTCTCCCTCCAGAATGTTTCATTTTAGCGGCAGAAAAACTGATTTGTTGTCAAAAGTTGAATGCCAGTTATGCCACTGTTAAATGTTAGTGTGGCAACCAGTAGTAGGAATGCCTACTGGTGACTTCAAAGTACAGCAACTGGTGACTTGCATGGTAACACCTGTATTTGAAAAGTTAAAGAACAACTATAATACAATATGGAGAACATGGAAGACATAATAAAAATACATACACTGGAAGTGAGGAGAAGTGATCGGTTTGTTCTCTGCATTGTATTTTAGCTAGGTAGCTAAGCTTATTGGAGTTATTGTGCTTGGAGGTGCCAAAAGATGTGAGCCTACACAGTAGCATGCTGTGACGTCCCACTGATTTGCACAATACATTTTTGGTCGGTTTTTCTAATAATAATAATAATTCTGTTATACTGAGGAAATGTTGGCATTTAATGATACCCTCATATCATATAGCACACGGCTGTACTAAACAGTTTATCATTGGTGCCGTTGCTATTTAGACATACTACATAGTGCTCATTATGCGGTTTGGGAAGCAGCCCTGAATTCTAAGATGTATTGACTAGGGAATTTATCCTCACACTGTATAAGAGTGCAGTTCGAATGATGTTACAAAATATTCTTCCTCAAATAGCTTAACATAGCATTTCTGTACCATGGAAGATGAAATTCCAGAATAACATGTTACATCCTGTAGCTTTAAATTAAATCTGAGTTTATGTGGCTCAAAGGGCTTACAGAATAACACCAGCATGGTGTCTAGTTTATAACAAATTGCCTCAGGGCTTGAATGCAATAGCATTCTTCTTAACCGGATTGGAAAGCACCCGTTTAAAGACCTGCAATCCCCGACTACATGCGAGTTCAGGTTTTCAGCATTTAAACATTGAACTACATGGCAAAAAAAAAAATACATTTGAGAGAAACAGGATTAATGTGTATTTCTTTTCGGATGCTCAAAATTTAATTTACTTTAAATATGTCAAATCACAGTGTTGGTGTAAGGAAATGAAAAATCCATTGCGGTATACAGCTGATACTGTGACAGAAGGAGAGATAACAGAGATTTTAAAAATCATGTGGAACATGGAAATCCAAAGTGACATGAAGACATGCACGAGACAGTCAGGCAACAAGGTGATTGACAAGGAAAATCAGAAAAACAGTGTTCACTGACAGAGCAATTCCAGTTGATGGGAACATCTTGACCAGGAAGCAGGAAAATATAGAGATTTACAACTGTGAAAAGAAGTGCAAATGAACTGAAACATGAAGGCTCGAGTATTTCGATTGATTCTTAGCTGGCTCACTAGGCAGCCATTTTTAAGACCGTAACAAGCATCTGGAGGCCCTGTAACACACAAGGCAGTCATCATTAAGTCTGTAAGCCAGCTGCCAAGGTCCTGTCGGAGGATCCATGCTTAAATTCATCACTCTCATAACTATAACCTGTATTCATTTCACAGTATTTACTAAATAATTTAAAGTAGTCAATGAATGATAAGGGAAAAACCAATACTGATAAAAAAAAAAGAAAAAAAAAAGTGGATGTATCCCTTACAACTAGCATCATGAAATGGTTGGTCAACCCATTGTTTAACACATATTTCTAGTTACAAAAAAATCATAAGGGAAGGACAAATCATATGCATGTGAACTGCAAAATACACTACTATCATTAGTCATTAGGTGCAAAACGATAAGTGCTGTTAGGCCATGCTTTGTGTACAAAATTGATGCAAGGGTTGTGTCTTTCTTGGTCAATCTTCATTCTAGTTTACAGATGTCAAGAGTGGATCTTGCAGACTTCTGCAGTTGTAACCCATCAAGAGTGGACAAGTTGTGTATTGTGAGCTGCTTTTTGCTCACCACAATTGTTAAGAATAGTTATTTGATCTACTGGATCCTTCCGGTCATCTTGAACCAAACAGGCTGTTCTTCTCTTACCTCTATCAACAACAAGGTGTTCACAGAACTGCAGCCGAATGGATGTTTTTTTTTTTTTTGTTTGTTTTTCACACCATTCTGTGTAAATACTAGTCCAGTCAAGTCATGTCAAGTGGCTTTTTTTGTCATTTCAACCATATACAACTGGAATAGTACCATGAAACAACGTTCCTCCAGGACCATGATGCTACATAAAACAACACACTAACCGATACAGAACTAAATAAGACCTACACATTCTACATAAAGTTTGCAAGCAACAAAAGACAGTAAAGTACTACTAAAATGGGACAATGGGCACAGTAAAGGACAGTGAAGCACTGACAAGTACACGGATCCAGTATGGAAGTGTCTGCTATATCTGATATAGCAGGTAGTGCAAAAGAATAACTTTTTTTAATGCTGTAAATGTAAACATAACACACTATGACATAGGGCTGCACAATTAATCGAATATCGATCGCGATTACGATTTTGACTGCCCACGATTAAATGAACATGAGCGACTGCGATATTAATGTTTAAAGTTTGTCCTCCACTAAAACTCCGCTGCAGATCAAATCAAGCGCTTCCTACACTTACAGACAATCACTATAGAACGGCACAGGGATGATGTCATTTTGCAGTGCCAAAACCCCGAAACGGAATTAGCATTTTAGTTCTGGAGCTGCTAGCTTTGCTTCAAGCTTCAGTGCTTTGCGCAAGGAGAAATCATGATGATGCTAAATGGCACTACAGGGGTTGTCAGGGTCATTAAACATCATCACGCTGAACGGGAACAAACTTTGCAGATAAACTCATGGAACGACCTGAACTTGCACCTGCTCATGTAGACACAGCGGCTTCGCACGGAGTAAATTAATAATAATGCTAATGCTACAAGGTGGGTTAAATTCAAAATTCTTTATTAAAAAATTCCTCACCAATCATAATCAACAGCGACAGAACTGTTCAGTCTGTAAACATACAGTACACTGCAGCTCTCCTTCACTAACTCTAATTCACTTCATTTAAACTCACGGTTGCCAGATATCACTAGAAAAGTGTATCCAGTGTATCCATGTATTTATTTAATCCCCCAAAACATAATATTGTCAGCAGACATGGCAACACTGTAATGGGAGAACCGATCTAAAACAAAAAAATATAAAACTACTAAAATGTAAAGACAGAAAATGTGCTTAGTTATAAATAAATCACTTAATATAAAAAATAGATATTATAATAACTTCATTAAATATAAATAAAATGAGAAATTAAATAATGTTTAATTACTATGGGTTGCATTTAATCAATTTGACATTAAGCTTAGTTAGCTATTTCCTTAGAGGGATATTAGCCATTTTCCAAATATGGATCATGTTTGTGTTAGTCTACTCTTAACTAGGACTCTCTATTGTTTTTAAGATATTTAAAAATTCATATTTTGTGCTTGTTTATTTATCAACTAACCAACAGTATTTCTCATTGCTATTATTTTAACTCAATTAACAGTGACCATGAGCAGAGAGCTTACATTTAACTGTTTATGACTGACCTCCTGATTAAAGTTTAAACAAAAAAAGATTGGTATCTGGATTGGTATCGGCTGTAAAAATCTCGATCGGAGCATCAGTAATGAACACCATTAAACTAAAGGGCTTTGCATCTAACGGGTAAATGAACTCACCCAATCACATCCTATATGAGATTATTCAGATATATACACAATATACACAGAACAGTTCGAGAACTGACTGCAGCCCAGAACCATGACAGTGGAAAGTTTCTACATTTACATTTATTCATTTAGCAGACGCTTTTATCCAAAGCGACTTACAAATGAGAGCACACTCACACACCAATGGTAGCAGCGCTGCCATGCAAGGTGCTAGCTTGCCATCGGGGGCAACTTAGGGTTCAGTGTCTTGCCCAAGGACACTTCGGCATGGGATCACCCGGGCCGGGATTCGATCCACCAACCCCACGATTAGTGGATTAGTGGACGACCCGCTCTACCGACTGAGCCACAGCCGCCCCTAATAGTGTAGCTTTAAATTTAATTAAGAGGAGCAGACTTCAAACACTGAACATTGAGGTTTATTGTATTTGTTTACAAGGTGGAACAGGTTAACTGTTGTTTTTTGCATACAGTCTGTAAAATTAACTGAAAATATTAAATTTAGTTTATCAGAAGGTAAATGAATTTGTCATGGCTCACACTATGTTCCTAAATTCTGTCATAATTGACCAGCTCAAGTTTTCTCATGCCTACTTGTGTGTTGTATTGTAGCATGAGAAAACTTAATAAATGTGAAAGTGCAATAGAAATATGTTGTCACTAAAATCAAGTAATAATCGTGATAAATAATCGAGATCTCAATAATGATGAAAATAATCGGGATTATCATTTTGGTCATAATGACATAGTATTCTGCAGATTATTTTATACCATATATGGACATAGTTGTTATTGCGCTAGGGCTAGGGCGGCTGTGGCTCAGTCGCTAGAGCGGGTTGTCCGCTAATCCACTAACCGTGGGGTTGGCGGTTCGAATCCCGGCCCGGGTGATCCCATGCCGAAGTGTCCTTGGGCAAGACACTGAACCCTAAGTTGCCCCCAATGGCAAGCTAGCACCTTGCATGCAGCTCTGCTACCATTGGTGTGTGAATGTAAGTCGTTAGTAAGTCGCTTGTAAATGTAAAAAAATTATATTTCTGTAAAGCTGCTTTGAGACAATGTACCATTATAAAAAGCGCTATACAAATTGATAAATTATTATTATTATTATAAATTATTGCAGTTGCCGACAGTTAAAGAGTATAGTGGTGACAAGAAATTAAATATGATCTTTTTTTATATGCTTGCAGCAAAAGTACAGGTAGCCATTACAGAAATGTGGAAAAATTTCAAGTGGAGTGGGACAGTGTTCACTTGTGTGTCTGTGTGTGTGTGTGTGTGTGTGTGTGTGTCAGTCAAGTCTTTGAGTATTGAGGAGTCTGATGGCATGGGGGAAGAAGCTGTTCCACAGTCTGGCCGTGACAGCCCAAATGCTTCATTACCTTTTTCCAGATGACAGGGGTGTGAAGAGATTGTGTGAGGGTTATGTGGGGTCATCCACAATGCTGGTGGCTTTGCGGTTGCAGAGTGTGGTGTAAATGTCTAGCGACTATTGATTCATGTAAATCCCAGGAGACCAGGAGTTTTGACAATACTCTAACCTGCATATGTGGCACCAACAACCATGCTATGGCCAAAGAGTCACTGAGATAATTATTTTCCAAATGATGTGAATATTAACTGAAGCTCTTAACCCGTACCTGTATGATTTTTTTTACCATACCTACACTACCACCAAATAATACCTAGTCAGCTGTGGTCCTATGGAGTCACACCCAGTGAGAGATGGAGTACACAAATTTTACACCTACAAAAGGCATTTATATGGCATTTGACTGGCTAAAAAGTATATCATTCAAGTTAGGTAGGTGGAAACTGAGTGTGGATATCAGCACTTGGGTCTATATCAGATTATATGGTTACTGTTCTCAAATGTTCTTACAATGAATGTCATTTCCTAGACACCAATTAGCATTAGCTCATGCTTTTCAGTTATTAAGTGCTTACGCGCTTGGGAAATATTGGAAAAATTCCACAAGTCTTCATGTTTAGAAATCCCATAGAATTATGAATTTGCTACGATTTTAATATCTATTGCAGAGTGTCACTTTGAACGTTTGATAAATTCTTTGATTGATTCAATTAATGTATGTGAAAGTATGTAAGCAACATGATTTGTGGGGCACTCCAATTAAAATAAATGCCTTTTTAAACCTGTAATGGATGACTCATGGAAAAGGATGTTTCAATCATGAGATGTTAAATGGATTCACACATTTAACTTTACATATATATTTGTAAATATTATATTTGTGGGACACAAATGGTACCCTAATCATAGAACCAATCCAAGGTCTGTGAGCCAACTACAACTCCAGCTGTATAAAGTATTTCCTGCAGTTTATTTCATGTTACTCACTTACATTGTGTGCAACAGATTTAGTCACCTTTAGAACTACAAGAAACAAATCAAAGTAGAATGAAACTATCTTGCTGTGTCAAAATGGCACGTTAATGCATTGCGACAAGACTCTAGACTGATGGTGTGCCAAAGCTTTGGACAGTCAGTATGTGGCATTTACTCACCTGGTTACCCCTTTTCTGTTTCTCTCAGGGTTTGCAATTTAGATGTCACTTTCTATGTTTTGTGTTTGTTGGCCTCAGAGTTTCTGAAACCACCAAAGTACTATGTTTGAAATTTTTGTACGTTAATGTACTTTGCCCTCCCATGATTATGCTTTTTCAAACAGCTCAGGGAATTGCTGTGTAATTATACATATTACAACATAAAATATATGTTGAAAATAAGTCATGTTAGACAACCGTTCTGCAAGTATGTCAGCACATAGGTAAAGGAAAGAACCTATATCCCTATTTCAGCAAAATATCTTTAAAAAGTTAAAGAAAAATTAGGAACACAGCATTTTTGTCTGTCCCAGCAAAATATTACTACTGTATTTCAAGGTAAAGTATAATAAGTTAATCAGGATTTCAATTTTTGGTTATATTTTAATATTTCCTTTTTTATATAAATGTGTGACTCCTTTCCAATCACTCAACCCTCTTCCCAAACACACTCAACCCTATAAAATCTGGAATATCCATCCATCCAACCATCCATCCATCTTCAACCGCTTACTCCTTTTCAGGGTCACGGGGTACCTGGAGCCTATCCCAGGAGGGATCGGGAATATTTTCACCAAATTTCCGGAAGATCATGAGAAGAAGACAATTGAATTCAGTCATTCTTTTTTCTTTCTCATATTGACTGATGAACTGACGCAGAAAGTTCCCCAAATTATAGACTGAAAGTAAATAATTAAATAAAAATTATAATTTTAAGTTAGAATGTCCTTAACGTTTGGGGGTTCGATTCCCACCGTGACCCTCTGTGTGCGTAGATTGCAAGTTCTCCCCGTGCTGCAGGGGTTTCCACCAGGTACTCCGTTTTCCTCCCCAGACTAAAGACATGCATGGGAGGCTGATTGGCATGTTCAAAATGTCCGTAGTGTATGAATGGGTATGTGAGTGTGTGTGATTGTGCCCTGTGATGGATTGGCACCATGTCCAGGGTGTACCCCACCTTGTGTCCGATGCCCCCTGGTATAGGCTCCAGGTTTCCCCACGACCCTGAAGAAGGATAAGCAGTATAGAAGATGGATGGATGGATGGATGAATGGATGTCCTTAACATACCATGATCTGGATGCTAGTTAACCACATTTGGTGTATTTGCTAATTCTACTTTCAGCCCTGTTACTCATTGAACAGCAATATGTCAACAAGAAAACCTTGTAAAATAGTGAGTTCCTCATCATCCCTCCTGAACATGCCGATACGTTAACGGTTCCCCGCTATTTTTAGGTGGATTTTGGCGATACGCTCTGCCTCGCTGAATTAGACCCAAAATCCACAGTGAGGTCCGCGAAAGAAACATAGTGGCTGCCGGAATGTTCTAATTCCCTTACGGAGTCTAGTGCACCTACGTGCCGGTCAAGGACGGCTCGTGCATTAGCATCTATGGTGGATGTGGATGACATTGGGGTGAGTCAAGCTCCAGAAATAGAACAGCCTGTCGTTGCCCTGGTGGTATCACCTGATGAGGCCCTGTGGGCCCAATGCGGTCACACAGACTCGTTATTGAAAAAGGCATATGATTCCACTGCATATATAACCTGTTAGGAGAACACTATCAATTACTCCTTGCCATTACCAATATATTGGAATCAGCAGATGTTGATCCCTCAGTTTTACAGTTCCTCCAAACTGCCCTTTTGACTATGGGCCATCTCAAACGTGAACTGGGTACTTTTACCACCACACTTCTGGCAGCCTACGTCAGCCTACGTCACTACGACTTTGTTGGTATATTATCTCGACCTGTCGAGATGGCACTGTGAAAATCCACTAGTGCTAAAGCACCGCTTCTGGCAGTCATCTGGAATTCACAGAACCACAGTTACCTACGTAACTAGCGTTATTGTTGCCTGTGTAAAGGGGGCACTTATTATAATTTAGAGTGAAGTGCTGCCTTTCTAAGGAACTTTTCACAAGAGGAGTAGACAAATCAAAGTACCAAAATAGTTTACAGAACATATAGCCGGCATTTATTGAACAACATTAGTAAATAAGAAATATGAAATAAAATTAACTCAGAGCTCTGATGAAATACCCTCTAAATAGAAAATCCAGAGTCCATGTACCCGGGTAATATATTTTTGTTTAAACGTTTCTTCTCTCTCTTTTTCTTTACAAAAAGTGGAGTAAGATCTCGCGCTTATCTGTAAGATGTGATGAACGGATGATGAATAAAACCAGTTCGCGTTGCAGGCAAGATGAACCTTCGCGCTCTCTGCCCCACGTGCTCAAGGCCAAAATCTGTCCAACGGCAAAATCTGTCCAAACGAAATTACCTCTCCAATCATGCATCCAAAAAAACAAAAACAACCGGAGAAAGTCATAAAATAAGCAAACTCTTTTTCTCGTAATCTCGACTCTTTTGCTCCGTTATTTCTGCAAAAGTAGAAGACTTGGCAAAAAAACAAAAATTCTTAACTAGTTCGCTATCCTTCTGCTGTTCACGAGGTTTCCGTCTTCTTCTTTGAAAATCCGTGTAACCGTTTCTCTTCTGTACAACGTCACCACTGCCACCTACTGGACAAACATGGCATGCAGGGAAAACACAACCAAAAGAAATCAAGAAATCAGATGTTAAACTATAATAACACCATCCTGTCAGTAGGCCATTTTCGAGTGGGTTACACCTGAAAAGTTTTTTTTCAATTTCAATGCTTGTTTTCTTAGATTCAATTTTAAGAATAAAGTTTATTTTTTAAGCGGTAAATGGCACCCAAACAGTGAAATCACCATTTGAGTGATCCGAGTGTCAACTCAAATCCAAATGTGAGTTGAGAAGCTGTTAGAGCATATTGAACAAAAAGACATCAAATCACGTTTCATCTGATAAATGGCAGTAATAATAAAAGGGGAATAAATTGCCAGAGCCTCTTCTACTTCCATCTCTGTTTTTTTCCCATTTCAACACTTAGCACATTTGGTTTCATGGTGTACACAATGTTAAATTCCGAGGGTATCACAAACTTCCGTTATTAGTGCTTAATCACTGCTCTATGTACTATCAATATTTGATGTTCTTCATTCAGCAAAGAACATCCTCTCCTTCTCTATAATCTTTCCTATTGGTACTAGCTTGAAAAGGGCACCATTTCTGTTTTATATTGATCTTATACTGTAACTTGATTGAAACAGAGAATGACAAAGAAAGCAGCATCTAAGATTGATATCATTTCATTTGCAGCATTCAGCCTTGCTGTGACTCGTCACATGCTTGAGACCTGGCTTGACAGATGGGACCCTGGCTGCTCTGAACTTGCAGGACGTTGATATTTTATGCCAAGCCCTGTGTCTCCTGTATGTCCATACACTTGCATCCCACAACTTGTCCAATTTAAGAGCTGCGTCCGTGGGTGGCATGGCATATTTTGACATAATGGCAGCAGACAGATTTTGGGGAGGCTGAATCATGCTGGGTGGATGAGATGTACTGTAACTAAAAATAACATTATAATGGTGGTAGACTGAACCACATTCTCCCTCAGGGTGCTGTACTGAGAAATTCATAATATAGGTGACTGGTTACTTGGTCAATAATGTTGTATTTTGCAGAGAAACACCATAAAATGTTCAAATAACAACAGTTATTGTGTTAACTGTTGCAGTGTGCATGCTGACACAGTGTCACAGTGCACCAATGCTGTCATCACAGTGCACCAATAATATTCATGCAATAAAGGTCTGAGAGAATAATAAAAAACTGATAAAGTTATTGTTTTTTCCTCCATTATATTTGGCAGCTTTTTGGCCCCTGAGTGGTTAAAAAAATGTCCAACCTATCTTCAGGAGTTCATGAGTTTAAAGCTATGTCCACATTAATCTGGATAGATCAGAAAAATGCATTTTGTTTTAAATGCTCTCCATCTACACTGCCGCTTTCAAATGTTATATAAAAAGTACTTGTCCACAGTGAAATGTTTGAAAATGCTTACATCCCAATGTGTAAAAAAGTAAGAAGCTTTGGCTGACATCATTCCGTCAGTCATTTATTTAAAAATGCAATCTGAAGGTTGTACACGGTGACATTCATAATTTAACAATGCTATCAAACTGAATAGCAGGCACAGCAACTGCAATACAACATCATCCACCATCTTGTCTGTTTTGATGGCATACTCTCTCTGCCCTGCCAATCATGGTGACACTAAACAATTGTGAGTGAGTGTAAGCTTGTATATGGGGAAGAGGGTAGAAAGCACTTTCCTCCGACAGTGTTAGGCCGACAGTGTTAGGCCGTGGGCGGCTGTGGCTCAGTCGGTAGAGCGGGTTGTCCACTAATCCACTTATCGTAGGGTTGGTGGTTCAAATCCCGGCCCGGGTGATCCCATGCCGAAGTGTCCTTGGGCAAGACACTGAACCCTAAGTTGCCCCCAATGGCAAGCTAGCACCTTGCATGCAGCTCTGCTCCCATTGGTGTGTGAGTGTGCACTTGTAAGTCGCTTTGGATAAAAGCGTCTGCTAAATGAATAAATGTAAATGTAAATGATGTACTTTAGCACAAGCATCAGATGTGGTGGCTAGCTACATGAGTCTCAGAGAAAGCACATTCAAGCCTACCCAGTTAGCTTAACTAGTGGATGGGAATTGGCAAATTACCAAATCAAGGAGAAAATGCAGAACAAATGAAGCAAAGTTAATAAACTTTTGCTATTGTAACATGCAAGTTACTATGTGAAAGGAAATTCTCTTAAATCATGTATATTATGAACTTCTATTAAGACACCTTGGATACAGGGAATACTGGTTTATAGTTTCTGTTTGTGTGTCTCTGTGCTATCAAATACCTATGATGAATGAATTAATTTAATTACCTCATTAAATAAGCTGATCAACTGCCATCCTTTACTATAGCTGACATGTATTTTTTGTCTCTTGAAAGGACTTATTTTCATAGTGTGCTGCACAAGTAGAAAATGTTCATGCACTGTTGTTATCAATGTGTATAAATACTTCTGTTTCGCATGAATAAACCTGACCTCTATGTGAACCGCATGTGTGTCAGTGTGTGTGTTCATTTAGACTCCCCAGATCTAAAACGCTCTGAGGAAAAACACACTTTCTTGCTCATAGCAGCACAGAACTAAGAGCAAAGTTAATAATTTAATTGTAAGACAGGCTGAAAGGGCTGACGGAGATCTGAAGACATAATATGAGATTCCTGAGATACATGGAAATCTAACACTATAATTATATGGTATTTATAGGCTCTCTCTTGCAGAGTCCAAAAGTTTCTGTCCTCTATCATCTATAATAGCTGCACAAAAACTAATATGAAAGAAAACTTAACATTTAATAAAACATTTAAATTTCAGAGGACCACATGGAAGCCCATTTCCGCCAGTAAAAAGAAAGAAAAAAAAACGATGCAAACAGGCTTGATAGTGAAAAAATGTTCATGTTAAGTCAATATCATTAGATACATAGTCATAATTATGAGAGTCATAATTATAAGACAAAAAGTCAAAATTATGAGATAAAAGTCATAATTATGAGATAGAATTTACTGAATTATTTATTCAATCACAGCCTACAAAACTGCATATGTTTTCATTTTAACTGCAAATTAATCTAACTTGTTCCAGCAGGGGCCCTTTAATAATAATCCATCTATAGGCTTATGGAATCTTTGACAATGCCAAGCTGTCTCTTGGTAAATAACAACAAAGGCACTTGAATAGAATAAGTAAAATAGTGCTTGCAATGTGAAATTTAAAATAATACATAAATTGGAACAAGATTGGGTTATTATGTGACATGTACTTGTTTTGTTATAAACAAAACAAATCCTTACATTTTAAATGAAGGTATTGTGGGACTTAAGTGCTGAAGTTAGCTTCATAATGAATGTTTTATTTGCTTAGGTAATGTTTTAAACTAGTAAAAACAAATATAGTGCATTTGGAACAACAGCCATTATGTGACCATAAAGGGTAATTAAATACAGCTGTTATTACAAATTATATATATATATATATATATATATATATATATATATAAAATAAATTACCCTAGACATCACCACGTGTGATATAACAGTATGTTGTCTGAAATGCCTAATTTACACTCATGTTATTGGTGATGTCTAGCAATATAAACTATCGATCTTAAACTACTTCCTTAACTGAGGTATTCACAGTATGTTCTTTGCATTGAAACATACTTCTTAAAAGAAAATGTCCTTAAACTGAAAACAATGTTCAACAATGTGCAAAAAGCAGCAGAAAAATGTGGACAGCATGTTAAAGCTGTGACACAGCAAGTTAAAACAAGGCAGCTGTAGTACTTCCTTCATAAGCCAAAAATCTGGAAAACCTACAAAGCCCTAATCTCTGATGGCAGTCCAGTTCCTCTCGGCTGAAATCGCTGTATCTTGGGCAATGTCCATTACCCACATGATGCTTTCTAAGACTTTGTTCATTTCGTGTCAGAAATCTGGGTAGTTGTCATAACTGACTGGAAACTCCAAGTAACAGTCACATGTATGAGCAACAGGTCTTCTTTGAAATCCCTGAACTTGTGTGAAACTGACAATGATGCTCTTCCCTGTGGACAAGTCTGATCCAATGCAAAATCTGAGGAAAAAACGAGAGGTGCTGGTTGTCTGACTCTCTACGGTATATATTTACTGTACATACTTGACAATTTGTTTCTCCTGGGCATTCTGGGTACTGGGGTAATGATCTTTCATGATGTTGGTTGTAGCTCTTCATAGACTGCTGCAATCCCTTTCAGCTCTGATCTAACAGGTGCAAGCGCGTTGCTCCATTTTCCCATTCTTGTTTACCAAAATCATGATGTAGGTATGGCACTTTGAACCCATTTCCCATAGTGCACTGCTCATAAAGTCATTCCAGAATTCTGACAGTACGTCCCTCAAAATCCCTCCATCATCCACAGGCTTTTCAAGCTTTCCATCAGGAAGAATAACTTGAAAGTAAATGTCATCCTACAGGATATTTTCCTCAGAACAAATTTGAATATTTTCACTTGAAATGAACACTTGAATACTTAAATAAGTTCTCTATTAATTTCTCCATGATGAAGAACAATAATTTTCTTCACGCTTTCTCTCTGATTGTCATGTGGGTCGACTGTGGTGTAAAGAAGGGAAACACTCTCACTGCTTGCTATGCTTTTTTACTGTGTCACTTTTTTTATTGTTTTGCTTTCAATATAAATGACATCTGAAGCATTTACCTCCACAGCATCTGTCACAGAAGTGTCTTAGGAGTGGCTATAGATATCAGGTCTGTCATGTGTCTTTTCACCTTCTTGTGTAGTTGCATCATTATTCCCCTCCTCCAGATTTATGTCACTGGCTCTCTTCTTCATTGTTAAACAGAAATGTAAGAGAGGTAACTTTGTCTTTTCATACAGTTCCCCAACTGTGATACTGTCCTCTAATGAATGCTGGAAAAAAAAATCCAGCAGTTAAATCAATGTCAGTTAAATCAATGTCAAAATCAGTAAGGCTTCCCTCTGCATTTTTTACACCTGGAAAAAAACAACTGCACAGCCTTTTCAATCAAGTTCTGTTTTTTCACTGTTCTTTTGGACACTCTCTTTTATGGTACCCCAGCCTTTTCTGGTACATACTTGCACAAATTCTCCTTCTCTAAAATGGGGTCGTCCATATATTACGTCATCAAATTTTTAGCCCTTTTTAACCCCCCCTCCCAGCCATGTCATCTAACGCCATCAGGCCCTTTACATTTACATTTACATTTACATTTATTCACTTAGCAGACGCTTTTATCCAAAGCGACTTACAAATGAGAGATACAAGCAAAGTGATATCAAGCAGGGAACAATACAAGTAGTGCTACTATACAAGATCTATTAATTGAGTACTAGCAGAAGCAACGTGCGCAGAGTAGAGGTG
>JAFFST010000943.1:6717-19036 GCA_022414735.1 Noturus placidus | reverse complement strand
ATGGAATGGTTCACAAGTAAACATATCCAGGTGTTAGAATGGCCAAATCCAAGTCCAGACCTGAATCCAATCGAGAATCTGTGGAAAGAACTGAAAACTGCTGCTCACAAACGCTCTCCATCCAACCTCACTGAGCTCGAGCTGTTTTGCAAGGAAGTATGGGCAAAAATTTAAGTCTCTCGATGTGCAAATCTGATAGAGACATACCCCAAGCGACTTACAGCTGTAATCGCAGCAAAAGGTGGAGTTACAAAGTATTAACTTAAGGGGGCTGAATAATTTTGCACGCCCAATTTTTCAGTTTTTTATATGTTGAAAAAGTTTG
Organism: Noturus placidus; assembly: GCA_022414735.1. Lineage (NCBI taxonomy): Eukaryota > Metazoa > Chordata > Actinopteri > Siluriformes > Ictaluridae > Noturus > Noturus placidus. Next base: position 18,711 of record JAFFST010000943.1, on the reverse strand, counting down.
AAATATCCAATAAATTTTGTTCCACTTCATGATTGTGTCCCACCTGTTGTTGATTCTTCACAAAAAATTACAGTTTTATATCTTTATGTTTGAGGCCTGAAATGTGGCAAAAGGTCGAACAGTTCAAGGGGGCCGAATACTTGCATTTACATTTATTCATTTAGCAGACGCTTTTATCCAAAGCGACTTACAAGTGCACACTCACACACCAATGGTAGCAGAGCTGCCATGCAAGGTGCTAGCTTGCCATTGGGGGCAACTTAGGGTTCAGTGTCTTGCCCAAGGACACTTCGGCATGGGATCACTCGGGCCGGGATTCGAACCGCCAACCCCACGATTCGTGGATTAGTGGACAACCCGCTCTACCGACTGAGCCACAGCCGCCCTGTGATACTTTCGCAAGGCACTGTATCTGCTGTGTATGTGCAAGTTAAAAGATGTCGCCATAGGAACTTCCTCTTTTCTGTTAAGCAAACCAGACCATAGCTGTTCAGAAATGTGTACATTCTTGTATTGCCTAAGATGTTTCAGCGTACATGACCAGATGGTCTAACTTCCATGTGATTTCCGCACAGCAGTGCGCCTCTGCACGGCTATTTGTGCCTATATAAACCTCTGTGGATCTGCAATAAATCGGATGTCTCTTTGAACTGCTCTGGTTGCCAGTGTGTTCATTTAGACTACCTGGCACCGTATACTCTCCGTGATAAACCACATGCGCTAGTTTTTCTTTTGAGTAAATTAACCAAAGGCTGACGGAGGAAAGAGGGATTTTGTTATTTGCTTTATCCCTACACCTATTGTTTTAGTAAGTTTTTTTATTATTAATAGAACCATTCGTGGGAAAGATATGAAATTTGGCACACAGATAGATGACAGTCTGATAATTAAAAAAACAAACAAAAAAAACCCTCAATCTCTCTAGCTGACTCTTACCATTGACTGTCACATTTATGATAATAACTTTTGAAATGTGAGTCAGAGAACAAAATTCTTTTCCATTCCATTTTTTCCCTCTGATTCTTGGATCAAGACAATTCAATTGATTTCTATGACGTAATTTTCAATCATGAAAGCTTTCCGCCATTTTTAATTTTCTGAAAAACATACTTTTTTGAACTCGCCCTAGGCCGTTTGTCCACTATTATTATTATGTAAAAATGGACAAAGATGATATTGAGGTTCAAGTTCTTTTTCCTCAGTCACCTGAGCGACTTTTATCTCAGGTGATCAGACAGAAACTGATGTGGATGATGCTAATAATCAACGTGAAAAAGTGATCATCAATTCCCATTGTAAACTTAGAATATTTTTTTTAATGGGCAGTAATGGCTTTTTTTTTATGCAGCTATAGGTTATAATGTAGAGCTATGTGTGGTGTCTTTCAGTAAAACTGGAACAAAATCTTTAAATGTGATTTCAAGTTGCATTTGAAATTAATGAGTTTACTCCAAACCTCAAGAACTCAAAAACAAGTAGTCTATAATGTCATGTTGGACCAAATGTGTTCTGTCAGTGGCCCTAATATTTGAATGCTTGGATTATGTTCTTGAATCACTTATTTTACAGTTAAAGGGCTCCCTGACTGTAAAATGTTTGAGAACTTTTGGTCTTACAGCATACAACTGCATGTTTATAGATATTATAAACATTCTTTATGGACTTTAATGTTGTCAATTCTTTATATTTCCAGATTTCTTGAGTTAATACTAATGTCTGGTGAAATGTAATGTGAATAGCCTCATTGTTAATATATTTACAGAAAAAAATGTTGACGCATTCAATTCTTATTTCCCTCACTGTATATGCTGGAGTTCTGCAATCTAAAACAAGTATGTGTTGACCTACTACTTTTACTTCTCGTGTACTAAAGGCTTTATTAGCATATATTTCCAGGCAACAATATTTCCTGGACTAGCAGGGTCACAGAAATGGCATTACACGTACCATTTGGGGGGAAAGGAATGTGCTTCAAATATAAGTTAGTCATTTTAGAGGCAACCTTTATTTTGTCAAATATACATTACACACAGTGAAATTCTTGTCTTCACATATTCCAGATTGTTAGGAAGCTGGGCTCAGAGCACAAAGTCAGCCCAGATACAGAGCCCCTGGACCAGAGAGGGTAAGAGAGGTCTTGCGCAAGGGTCAAGCAGTGGCTAAATGCTAACATGCTAAACTCTGGTTGCCAGTCTGTGGACACTCTACAAAATATCTGATTAATAACTTAGAATAATAAGCAGAGTGTAGATATGGTTACATGGTTACAGTGGCTTATTCAATCCAGTAAGTGTCATCTGCCATAAATATCTTATAGATCAGGATATATCAGGATAGACAAAGTGCAAATACAACATCACAAGATCAACTACAACATTAACACACAATATGCTTGGGATAGGAGATTATAGGTTTAGTTTGAAGGAACATTCACACTATGTAAAAAAAAAAACAACCATGAGTCAGAAAATTGAAGCAAGCACGGTATTGTACGTGGGTAATTATTTTGATAGGCTCATCAGCTTTATGTGTCGACTAGTTTCATGAATGCCTTAAAAACGTAGTATGTACTTTCTGAACTCCTCATCAACTTACTTATCTTTTCTTGCCAGTAACAAACTGCCTATGTTTGTTCCCTTTCTCTTACTCATAACATCACCAGTGTTAAAAGAAATCTGAGTGTGAAAAAAGCCTCTTTAATTTATATGTGAAAAGCATTAAGTTTCAATTTATTACCAACCTAAACTATACATGGATAAAAAACATACATTTGTGAGTCATGAGTTTTTATATGAAATGCCATCTCACTATGTCAAAATTATATTGAACTGATTCTTAACCATTTCAGCGCTGAGGGGATGATCATGAGAGAATGCATGTGCACACATAGCTTACTGTTACTATAGTAAAAAAAAAACTCCATGCGCGAAACATATAGTCTAATTTACATGGGAAATTATTTGTTTTGATTTTTTTTTTAAATTGTGAGTTGTATGCTATTTTAATTTATAATATTTTATCAGCTTGCTTGATTCACACTCAAGACTTAAAGTGACCTCAAGACAATAAGTAAACTTCATCTTAATCATTTCACCATAAGCATTTCATTTTGCTAAACTGGGCAGGAAATTTATGATTGAGATCTAAATACTAAATACCATATTTAGATTATGACATTTATTTTCCAAGAAAAAGAACACTAACTGTATCTCCCATGCTATCTCCATTGCATTTGGTCATTGAGTGCAGGACAGCGTGGTATTTCCCACATTTAGTTTACTGCACGTGCTCATGCATTGACAATAGTATGACCCATTTTAGTGGTGGTTGACATTTAGTTTATATTGACATTTTCTTTTCAGATAGACTGAACAACGTGAAATATTTTTCACAATAAAAACTTAGTAATATGTGAAAACTTTAAGACCCCCCACACATCTTGTTTTGACATCCTTCAGCGGGGATCAAGCCCCCAACCCCCTAATTAACACCCTGACAGAATGTAGTGAAGTAAAAGTACATTTCGGCCATTCAAAATGAACTAAGCTAAGAGTATAATTATGGCCAGTTGAACCTAATCTTAAAAGTTTTTTTTTTTTTTTAAAGTTACTCAAGTAAATGTAACAAAGTAAATTTAACGCATTACTACCCACCTCTTGACATAAATTATTCTTCACATAATGTTGTGTGACACTTTCTGGGCTACAACATCATGACAACGGACTTTGCAATTCAGTGTACTTCTAGTATATCAGGGTTTGTCAATTGAGGTTCAAATTGGAAAAATGGAACAACGATGAGAACGTCAAAATGGCTTGCTTTCAACTTTATACGTCAAGTATAAGGTCTGTGGCTTTAATTTAAACCACAATCACAACAAATACTCTTTACATTACAGTGTGGTTTTGATATATGATGTCATATAAACTTGATCCTTGAGTAAAGTTGCCAGCTGGGACAACAGTTGTCAGCCCAGACAATTTCAAAACACAATCTTATGTCAACAAAAATCCATCATTTTAATTGATGATTTCAATCTGACATCTGTTTGATCAAGCATTTAAAATATTAATGTAAGTTTATGTCAGTTGTTTGCATCTGAGGGTATAGTAGTCATGCATCGTTTTGACCAAGTAAAGTTTAACCTGCTCACATTTACACAGCCTGTCAGAAACTAATTATACCAGTCAAATTCATTTGGTGAACAGATTCTCCTTATTATACACTGTGAAAGGGCATAGTAAGTAAGTGTGAAAGTCGAATCCCCACCAACTTACCAGCTAGGGAATTTCTTTAAAGCTGGCTTTTCAACTGTGCCTTTTCAGTGATCCCCATTGTAATACATTTTCAATGAACCTGGTGTGTATAAAAGTATTTATATTTTTATATTTAAAAGCATTCTAGAGGAGAACTCTACAAAAAGATCAATACATATATTAGAGGGCAGATTTATGTATCTGTATCACTGTCAAGGTAAGCATATCTTGCATGCTGATATGCTTAGTATTCTTGCTGAATCAAATGTCAGTTAAAAATGCCTTAACTCTTTGAATTTTCAATAAGAACACATATCGATTGTACCACATCCCCAGGGAGTTCTTAAGATGAAGGTCTTTTAGGTGAGCAAATGAATTGGCTGTTGAGCAAGTCTTTAAGTAAGTAGGGTAGCTTGGCTTGTATTTATGGACACCCATTGCCATGTTAATTCTGACTCATTTCTTTCTCCAATGCAAAATAATTCTGTAATTACTTTGTGGTCTTTCCCGTCACAGAGCCAGCCGATCCTCATGCTGAATGAGGATGACAAACTCGGTCTCCGTCAATGGTGCATTCATCACTTAGTAGCACAGTCTGCCTGCTTATTTATTATACACATTCTGAGATCCATGGAGCTGCTTCACCATTTCAACCTAGCTTTAGCGTTTCCTTCAGGAAATCAACAAAAAACAGTCACAGCTGAACATAGCTTTCCATACTTTTTTCCTCCGAGGAGTGTTGTGATAAAAAAAAATCTGTTGTTTCTATAAGCAGTTATGCTTTTGATTGAGTCTAAAATGTAGTGTGTTTTAAACTCAGCACTTTTTTAATCATAGAAAGGTGGAAATCAGATACTGAAACATAACAGCATGTAATCTATCTAAAATCTATGGGCTTGAAAACAGTGGAACTGTTTACACAATAGATTCTGAAACACTTTATCCCGGTCAGGGTCATGATGGATATAGAGCTAATCCCAGGAACATTGCATATGAGGGGAGAATACACCCTGAATAGAGCAGCATGCATACACACACATTTTCACACTCATTTACACCTACAGGCAACTGAGCATAGGCAACAAGTGGGATGTTTCCTAGGAAGGTGGAAGGAAACCAGGGATCCTGTAGACAGAAACCAGGAAACCTATGCAGACAGAAACACAAGATGAGGATCGAACTGGGGACCCTGGACCCTCAACCACGGCAACTGTAACTGCAGTGCAACATTGCAGAAATTTTTCAACTTTGCTTAGTCCACAGAAAATCTTGAGTTTTAACACCTAATTCACCTGAATCACCTGTACATCCAGGGTTTTGCTCATCCCAGATACCTGCAAACTCTGTTTATTCCAGATCCATTGCTGAACCATAGATATGGAACATTTGTGTTAAAGCCATGTAAGAAATAGCATATCTAAATTACTATAAGGATGCAGTTCTACATGGGGAAAGATCACCACTGAAACATTATTTATGACTGTGACTCCACTGACTCGCATCTTAACACACGTCATTTTAATGAAGCCAATGAGACAGTCGGTGCTTTTACATGGACAACAATAATCCACCATTAACCCGATTAAGACAATAATGTAATTAAGAAACTAGCATGTAAACAGCAATTTTTAATGACCTTAATCTGATTAAGGTCATACTCGAATTAAGCACTAATCAGATTAAGACATGTGAAGTACTCCTGTTTTAGTCGCATTATGGACGTGTATTACAAACATGTAAACACCTTAATCACATTACTAATGTCGTGTGAGAGTTTTCACCGCATTTTGCGACAGGACACGATCACACATGGTGGTGCTCAACATTTTACGGCAAACAAGAGCGTATGGCTGCGTCCCAAACCACCTACATAGCTTCTATACCGAGAGGGAAAACAGTATTTGATCCTCTTCTGATTTCGTACGTTTGCCCACTAACAAAGAAATGATCAGTCTATAATTTTAATGGTAGGTTTATTTGAACAGTGAGAGACAGAATAACAACAAAAAAATCCAGAAAAATGCATGTAAAAAATGTTATAACTTGATTTGCATTTTAATGAGGGAAATAAGTATTTGACCCCTCTGCAAAACATGACTTTGTACTTGGTAATGACTTAGTAATTACTTTTCATTCTAAATGCCCTGGCTGAGGGAAGGAGGTTCAACACTACACTTTCACCCAGTTGTCCTCTGGTGGTCAGATGAGACCAAAATGGAGCTTTTTGGCATCAATTCAACTCGCCGTGTTTGGAGGAGGAGAAATGCTGCCTTTGACCCCAAGAACACCATCCCTACCGTCAAACATGGAGGTGGAAACATTATGCTTTGGGGGTGTTTTTTTGCTAAGGGGACAGGACAACTTCACCGCATCAAAGGGATGATGGACGGGGCCATGTACCGTTAAATCTTGGGTGAGAACCTCCTTCCCTCAGCCAGGGCATTGAAAAACTCACACGCCGGACAGCATGGCGTGGTGACATAATGACGCGGTCTGTTAATCTAATTATGTTCTATAACATGTAAAACGGGTACATGACAGGAGTATTCTAAAAGCGACTCATGTAAACACCTTAATCACATTATTATCTTACTCAGAGTAAGGTCAATAATTAGGTTACTGCTGTCCATGTAAACGTTGTCAGTGTCACATACTCCTACACACCTAGCCTTAGTAAATAATGCCCAAAAGTGTCAACAATGTGTTCTCTTTAAGTTAAGAATGATCTTCCATCACACATGAAACCTATAATGACTGGCCTAGCTGGTCCATCCAAAATATCTATTAAATAATATACAGTATACTTAAAGAGCCTCTTTATTTATGATTGTTTTGTACAGTAAAACTATTTTCTCAGAATTAATGTTGGTATCAGGCTTTAGAATTGACACATAACACATAAGTCCAAATTAATCTGTGCCATACATTTACTATAATCATAAATGTGTCACTTTGAATTAAATTAATATGAATAACACATCAAGTAATATAAATAAATATATATCGAAATATATTAATGTTATATCTTATACAATACACAACAAGCTAGATCTCTCTCTCTCTCTCACACTCTCTGTGTGTGTGTGTGTGTATGTGTGTACAGCTTTTACCTTCACATCTGATTTGTGAACCATTTGCTCTGATATTTAGTGATGTCTGTATACTAATGAGGTTTGTATGATAATGAAACACAAGTGGTCTTTGTTCTAAGCAGTTGGATCTCTCTCTCTCTCTCTCTCTCTCTCTCTCAACAAATGTGTGAACAAAGGACAAAGGACATGGAGTAGTAAATTAAAATCACTAATTGAATAAAGCAATAAATGCTACTCAGATCTGATGTTCTAATACTAATTTAAATGTGAATTATTGTATTTTTGTTGAGATGTATGAATGTTGAAGTAAAAAGGGTCTCTTGCATGCTAAGATGAAAAATATTATTTCTGCTGCAAAAGCTTCTAAAGTTAATAAAGTAAAACCCCTTCAAAATGAATTAACTTCATCAGCTTATAAGGCTCTTTAGCTAAAATCATATAATAACAAAGGTTTCTGCGGCACACTGGATGGGAGAATCCGCTAGATCTTACAAGGTACAGGTGAATGAAAACTGACATCAACCCAACTGATAAACAGGAAATACTGAAAATCTACATTTCCCTGCTGGTTCACATTGCACAATGTTGTTATTGATGTAAAGTATATGGCTCTAGAAGATGTATTGAGTTTCTAGCTGTGTTAAAGTCTTAATTTATTAATTAATTTGCATTCAATCGCTGAGTCCATTTTTTAAATGCAGTTCATATGCATATTATAATTATTTCATGTTGTAGCACAATTATTTTCAAATGGCTCATTTATCCAAATTAAATATAATATGGTGAAATGAATATTGAACATGACCACTGAATCATAGTTCATTTCCTTTACTTCGCACCCATGGAATAGGCTAACTACAGCTACAAAAGACAAATAAGTATAAATGTGCAAATGGTTTATGTCCATCCATCCATCCATCCATCTTCTATACCGCTTATTTTTTCTTCAGGGTCACGGGGAACCAGGAGCCTATCCTAAAGAGCATCGGGCACAAGGCATGGTACACCCTGGACAGGGTGCCAATCCATCGCAGGGCACAATCACATACCCATTCACACACCCTTTCATGCACTACAGACACTTTGGACATGCCAATCAGCCTACCATGCATGTCTTTGGACTGAGGGAGGAAACCAGATTTCCCGGAGGAAACCCCTGCAGCACAGGGAGAACATGCAAACTCCGCACACACACAGGGCCACGGTGGGAATCGAGCCCCGGACCCGGGAGGTGTGAGGCGAACATACTAACCACTAAGCTACTATTGCCCATCCAAATTGTATATGTCTAAATTATAAATGTCTATAGAATGTATTGTTGAGTTCAGCTACAGACAAGTAAGTAAGGATTTAATCCAGAAACTGTTACACTGACCAACGATGAACATTTTCATGTAACCACAATATTTCAAGGTGAAATGTATGTTTTGGGCATAAAAATATACTCAAAAACTTTATGAAAAATCATTTCACTAATATTAAATACATAAATGACACTATTAACAGTATTGTCTCTTTCATGAGAATGCATGTCTTCATCTGAAATATTGCTCATCTCGGAGAGTGTTTTGTGGATTAAATTATATTGGGCTATAAGTATAACAGATGAATGCAGGTCACCTTATCCAAATAATATTTTCTTTATAGAAGAGAAAATTGAAATGAACAAAAAAGATTAGCATTATTTTTTTTTATTAATTTTAAAAATCAAAATAGCAAATTAAAACTGTGATTCATGAGTCATATATCATCAAAATATTTTTTTTATTTATTTTTACATTTTCTTTTGGTTTTATATTACATTGTATTACACTGGGCAGCAAAGAAAAAAAAACACTATTTTCTTCTTCAGTCCAAATTTTACAATCCTTGACTTAAGGGGGGCTATGTTATTGCAAACCCTGCTTTGGGCACTCAAGAAAAAATCTGGCAAACGTGGAGGCACATACATGATGTTGAAAATTTTATCTAAATTGGGGTAAATGTAATCTAAATGGTGCACACAGAAAAGAAGGTGCTTAATCCATCTCTGAATATGATTAACTTTCCCTCCATAAATACTAATGTAACTATTGGTCAACTATGAATATGGTCCAAAATTACTAAGTTATGATCCATTTAATACAGCTGGATTTGACAGACTTTGATTAATTCCTCCTTTCCTTCTCATAGTATGGATCCAAGCTGTATTCCCCTTGGTGCACTATGTCTACAAAGAGGAGGAATGCTTGAAAAATGTCAGTAGACATACCTACTGCTGACAACTCTGTCCTCTCCATTAGTATTTTATTTTCTGTCTCTGCTCCATGATTTACTACTTTTATTTCATTCTAGGGGATGGCTCTGAGTGGCATGTCTATATAGAGAGTGCCTTCCTACAGTAAAACATTTTAGTGCTTTAGATGTTTTATTAGAGATCCTTATCTGACCATAATGGTTCCTGGTTATATGAGTACATTGCTGTCCTGCCTGTATTTTCTGCATTTGTTATTTCTGATACGGTCATGTAGTGATATGCACATTTGATGCACATCAAGTTGCGTATTCAAATCTGAGAAAATGTATTAGGACAGTGGGAGTTCAGTGGTTAAGGTTCTGTGGTTGTGAGTTTAAAGTGACAGAGAAACACTGTTTGCCTTTTAAGCAAACTTGACCATTACTGTAACTTGCCAGCTCCAAGCTTGGATAATGTATACCACAAGAAGTACATATAATTTCAAGATATTCAAGTACTTTCAGAAAAGAGCTAATAATTATTACATTTCTTAAGTTGTTGTATGTATGCTTATCAGTATCAAATACATTGATGACCAGTCTTCTGCAGCTAATCTGTACTTGTGATGATGTCTTTATCTAAATCTTGATATTTTTATATTTATGCTCATAGTATACCTAGATTTTTTTAATGCTTCTCATTTACAGAACTTTCCCTCTTGTTTATCTTATTAATATTATACTAATTCTTGTACTTTACTGTCATTGTTAAGCACCAGTACACCAAGACAAATTCCTTGTACATGTATAGCAAACCCACAGTTCTTAGCAATAAATTGATTCTGATTCTGTTTTGACATTATTTTCTTCACACATTTTTGCTGAATACAAATCCTGGATGACATTTTTAGCTGAATTCAAAATTACAGTTCCACAGACTTTTACACTTTTCTGATCTATTATAAGTTTTCAAAGCAAGCACAGCATAGCACAAAATCCCCAAGTCACACTAGCTCAAGAGGTACACATTTAAATAGAAATATGGGAGAAGAGTATGCTATTTCTAGACTGAAAAAGAATAGCAAAATATCCCCCATTTTAGTCAAGAATTGTCACTATTGTTTTTTTTTCTGGGAATCAGGACCTGTAAAATGGATAATTCTTTGGGGCGGCTGTGGCTCAGTCGGTACAGCGGGTTGTCCACTAATCCACTAATCGTGGGGTTGGCGGTTCGAATCCCGGCCCGGCCCATGCCGAAGTGTCCTTGGGCAAGACACTGAACCCTAAGTTACCCCCAATGGCAAGCTAGCACCTTGCATGGCAGCTCTGCTACCATTGGTGTGTGAATGTGCTCTCATTTGTAAGTCGCTTGTAAATGTAAAATGATATTTCTGTAAAGCAGCTTTGAGACAATGTCCATTGTAAAAAGTGCTATACAAATTGATTAATTATAATTATTATAAGGATCCTACTGGCAGTGTTCAACTATTCCTCATTTTACTTATTATTACATGCCATATACAGTATTACTCCTGAAAGGCATTTAGTCATCACTGAGGAAGATAAATGCAACCATTTTCTGTCTGTAAAGAGCCTATGCCAAAGTACATACTGCCGAGGCTGACACATTTAAGATGAGTTGCTCTTGAGCCAGACCAGTGGATTAGACAGTGGAGCCATGAGAGAGAAATCAAGGAAATAAAGAATTAAAAGAGACACACACTATTACTACTACTACTATAATCCATCCATTCATCTATCTTCTATACCGCTTATCCTTTTCAGGGTCACGGTGAATCTGGAGCCTATCCCAGGGAGCATCAGGCACAAGGTGGGGTACACCCTGGACAGGGTGACAATCCATCCATCAGGTCACAATCACATACACATTCACACAACCATTCATACACAACGGACACTTTGGACATCAGCCTAACATGCATGTCTATTGGACTGGGGGAGGAAACTGTAGTACCTGGAGGAAACCCCTGCAGCACGTGGAGAACATGAAGGAGGTGTGAGGTGAACGTGCTATACTATAATAATAATAATAATAATAATAATAATAATAATAATAATAATAATAATAATAATAATAGTAGTAGTAACAAAAGTAGAAAGAGTTAATTACTTTCATTTCTCTTCTTTAATAAGCTCAATTATAAAAAGCAGCATGATGGTACAGCAGGTAGTGTAGCTGCTTCATAGCTCCAATGTCCCTGGTTTCATCCTGACCTTGCATCTTCTTCCTGTTTCCTCCAGGTTCTCTGATTTCCTCCCACCTCCAAAAAAACATGCCAGTATGTGGATTGGCTAAAATAAATTGCACCTAGGTTTGAATATGTGTTTGCATGGTGACCTGTGATAAACTGTTGTCCCATTCAGTGTGCATTCAGTTGTATCTGATTTGTAGCATAACTAAACATTATATG
>JAFFST010000940.1:132033-145374 GCA_022414735.1 Noturus placidus | reverse complement strand
AAAAAAACTTTTTTTTTAAAAAAAAAAAAAAAAAAAAAAAAGAAACGTTACACTGATTAGCAAAGGAAATCTTTTTATGAGACATGTTTGAGAATCTCCACATGATATCGCATCCATAGACAGGTGCTGGAGTAGGAGAGAAGTAATGATACTGTATGTCAGTAGAAGACTTAATAGATACTAGATGGAGTTCATAAAATAAACCTTTGTTTTTCATCATTTGTTGTTTGTTGAGTGTAGCAGGCATAAGGATCCCATTTTTACTTATCTCTTGGACCATTGTTCTCAAACTTGTAGCATTTGCATTCTTGCTTTCTCTTTTCTTTTGCTTTTCCTGGCTTCAACTTTGTATCGCAAAAAAGGTCAAGCATCATAATTGATAACATATTGCTTCTAAACTCTTCTTTTTTGCTTGCATTCTCTCTCTCGCTCTCTCTCTCTCTCACGCTCTCTCTCTCGCGCTCTCTCACTCTCTCTCACACACACACACACACACACACACACACACACACAAACACATTCATAATCACAGCACATGGTTAATTCTGTAACCACTAATCAAACTCAGCAGGAGTCCAAGACTGTGCAAAAAAAATCTGACATTCTCTGAGTCTTTATCACACCGCTTCCTGGAAGACACAAAGACTAAGTGAGAAAGTACCAAGTCTCACCATCTTTCTTCATATGTAATATGTCTAATCTCTAAAATCCCACAGAAGAGTCTTTGTTGAATCAATCTTTTCTGTGGTGGACATTATACATTGTAGCCAATGTTAAAGCTGCCTGTTTTAAGTACATTCAGGCCAACCATGTTCACTCCATCCATCCCTCCATCCATCCTCTACCGCTTACTCCTTTTTCAGGGTCATGGGGAACATGTAAATAAATTAAACATATGTGTTATGGACCACTGTGATATCTAAAAAGATGTTTTTTAAAGGAAAATTACTTATTTAATTGTGACCAAAAGCAAGTCTTACTGACTCGGCCCAGTTGAACCACAATCACCAAACATGGTAATAAGTGTTGAAACAATTAAACCCCAAACAAAAGCATTCCATCTTGGACTATTTGTGGCCATGTGGTATGTTTGCTAGGTTACATAAGGCTTCCAAATTAAATAAAAACTGTCCTGATGAGTGTTTTGTTTTTGGCACTGTGTGTTACTATTTTACACCATAGTACTTCGCTCTAAAGTTAAGACACTAATAAAAGTATATAAAAAACAAAACACATGGCCACCTAGTCACAGGTATGTGTTGGGAATGCTTATAATCAGTGAACTTATAATCAGAACTTATAATCAGTGCTGGTAAATTACAGAGCAACTTTCACCCCAGAGCTGCACAAATATCATGTCACGATATGCTGAATGTAGAACAGTTGATAATGGTGCTTATCTGATCTCAGCTTGCTGTTATGTAACAAATCAATTCACAGCCCACTTAGGGATGAAAAATGAGAGAACACGGCTCTATTCTTTTTTGCTCAGTTGACGTACGACTTCTTTTTTCCCGACCAATTCCAAATGCTATTTACATTTTTGAATCGGCACCAAACATTCTTTCCTTCTGATTCTATCTTGCAAAAACACAATGGGGCATTATTATTATTTTTTTTTTTATGGGTGAGTAGGGAGACGAAGGAGAGAGAGGGAATGGATTGAGGGTAGGAGAATAAGAAAGAGGAAAGAAAAGAGGGGATGACCTGAAAAAACTCCATGGCCTCATATCTGACATCAAACTGTGGCCACACCCATCAACAAAGATTTGTTCATTTTAAAAACGGCAATATCCCAGAATCCTTTCTGTTTCATAAATACAACTGATTGCTCATAAAGTTTGCCACACACATGCTTGGCTTACCTAAACGTTACCACCCACAACACAATTCACCTGACTGACATCCTGGGCTCGCAACTTTAGATGTGCCGAAGAACATATGACTGTGGTCTGAAAGAATTTAAGATATAGTTAATTTTATAGGTCATTTAATTTTATTTTAATCAGTTGATTATTCTCATTTTATTTTAAACAAAAAATTTACATGTTATGCTGTATGTGTGTATTCATCCATATTCTAACCCAAAATACTCCAATCATGTTCCAGGACCAGATTTTTATCTATCAGCAATAATAGTTGGAAGAAGTGTATCTAACTAAATTTGTCACAAGCTTGATTATTTGATAAATGGAGCCTATCCCAGGGAATTCGGGGCACAAGGCGGGGGACACCCTGGAACTCATCCCAGAGCAAGTAATGATCCTTTATATTTAAATAATTCTAATTAGATTTATTCTGTAGTCACACTTCTCTTACTAGGAATATCAATTCTAAAATGTGAATCTTGACTCATGAAAAGATATTTGTCTTTGAGATAAAAAAAAAGACAGCAGTTAGTTTATATGATACATATGGAGAGAATGAGATGGAAAATGTACAAAGGGAAAATGGAGAACTTGGTCTAGCCACATAACATTCTCCTGTTATCTGAACTATTTTTCCACTTCATGGTATTTTCTAGTGTTTGAAATTGCTTTTAATAAGCATGTACACTGTGACCCTGTGGCCGCCGTCTTACTTTCTTGCCTTTTTCAGTGCAGACTGTCCCACCAAAATGCCACCAGACTTCCCATTTATAGGCACGTATTGTAGACTCTTGATGGTGGAACAGAATAAAAAGGACAAGGAGTCAGGAAAGTGGGAAGAGGGAGGTCGGTCGGTGTCGTGGGAACTGCTAGCGGAGTCTGGATTGCAAATGCTTTGCCCTCCAGAGGATTCACAACTGCTTTCAATTTTAGACGGGGTCACTCAAATTACAGTCCCCCTTCCGCCAAAATCCCTGCCGCCCACCATCTCAGCCCCTCAACTTCATCCAAGCTCTGAGAGACAAAGCCATGAATGACATCATCCTTGTCATGGGCAGAGCATGTCTGATTCTGCAATTCAACCCCTGTGCGGTCTTCCAGCTTTCCTCCTGTTTCTACCTCTCCCATTCGTCACAACCTATCTTCTACTTTTTTTTCTATGCCCCCTCCTCAACCTCTGTGTCATTCTCTTTTTCTGTCTTTTAATCTTCTGGCTTCTGCTCTGGATCAGCTGGGCTCAGCGATCTGTCTATTCTCCACATGGTAAAGATGTGCTGACGGGGCCGAGAACGCTAGAAGGCTGCAAAGTAAGATTTCTGACAGACGGACGTTCAGGGGAAACAGCGCCTCAGGGGAACATAAACACTCAGAACACAACAATGCAGCTATTATCTGTGAACGGAAATGTGGTGTCTACTGTGGACAAACACATGTACATGCTCTTACTGGGCCAAAATGGGTCAAAATCCTTACTCAAGCAAAACGTGCCAGTGTTCATCTAAATAAATACATGTATGTATTTATTAGTCATGTTATAACACGTTAATGTGGGTTACTGATACAAAATTAGTCACCTTTAATAATGCTAATAGCTAGCTCACACATTACACATTAGCTAGATAAATACAAAATGTAAGCTCACAACAAATAAATACACTGTATGTAGTGATAAATATTAAGTCACTTTAGTGTTTCTTGAGATTTGAGGTAGAGCTTGGGAAGAAGTCTGTGTTTGTTCAAAATCACAAAATCCTGGAGGGGCTGACATATATGTACAACCAATTTCCAGTAAGGTCTTGCATAAAATGTGAGCATATGGTTTCTAAAATGTGCTATAGAATCTGTTTTGAAAAGTAGTGAGTAAAATGTATAATACAAATACTTTAATACACATTGCCACTTCCCACCTTAGGAATAATTTCTAGTATTGCATGCACGCATTTTGCCATACATACAGTATTAAGCTACAAATGTTTACATGAACTATTCCATATATGCATGAAGTTTCAGATTCCCATGTGTATGTGTATGTGTGTGTATGTGTGTGTGTGTGTGTGTGTGTGGGTGTGGGGGTGTGAGGGAGGAGGGCATGGCATACTCAAGTACATGGAATGCCAAGTATCTTTGCAGTTAAAGAGGCAGCTGGTATGGGAGCTAATGCTAAGATACCACAATTACACTAATGTAGGATGAAAACCAGATGACCATGGGCTATGACAACATGATAGAGGTACCGTGGTCAGGGTGAACAAACATACACACATGCAGTCTACTAGCAGTCAGCACTACGAAAAGCTGTGACTTCTTTGTAAACACAATGTTTCTAACACTCAACTTGAAACACAACTTCTGTCATATTTTCCATCAAAAGCATTAGGTACAGATTCAGGAGGATACTACTCTAAAGACATTTCAGCCTTCCTCCACATAATCATCCATTCCTCTAAATTACACTAACTCGACACTTTTATATCTGTAAGCAGAATGTAGAGTAATGTACAGTTTCAGTGAAAAAGCCATTTTGGTAAGAGCCTAAGAAGTGAAATGCATTGCACTTGGAAGAGCCGGTTGGATGGACATGACTAGGAAATGAGCTAATGGCTCCATCTTTATGACCTAATTTCAACTGCCTCAGCTTGCTGAGACAATGGCACAAACCCAGCACACTTTAACAGTTTTGGTTTCAATGGATACAAATGAGGATCTGGGTAACTGGTTTACTAAGTGATAAATAAATCTGTCCATGGAGTTGATTAAACACATGATTTATATATAATATTATTGGTTCCTGTTTGCATTCATGACTGTATCTGCTTAAAAGAAGAGACCAGCTGTGTTAAGTTTCTTAACAGGAAGGGACTCGTCATCTCAAGGAAACTGCTGATGTCAATTCCCAACATCTTTTAAAACAGTAGAAGACAATGCAGGCAATAGGCAGACTCATTACGGCAGTTTTACTATCTACGAACAAGAGTGCCTAACCAGCAGTGCCCCCTTGTGGTGCATATGTTAACATATTAAGTAGGCTGTAAGCCAAGCGCTAGGGACCAATATCCATCATTTTCCATCAATACCTTCAGGTGTCTCTCTATTAAGTTCTCAATACCAGCTCTGGACAATGCACTTTAGAGCAAAAGATGCAATACACAAAACCAATAATTATGTAAGAACACATGTGGTGCATTGGGTAACATGACCACCTCACAGCTCCAAGGTTGTTGGTTCAATCCTGAGCTTGGATTCCTGTCTGTGTAGAGCTTCTCCCTATGTCCATGTGTGGTTCCTTCAGGTTGCCTGGTTGGATCATTGTCTTGCTGCATGATCAAGTTCCACCCAATTGGACTGGATGCATTTCTATGTAAATTGGGAGACAGGATGTTTCTGTAGACTAAATGTTTCTGGTAGAGGTTCATCTTGGTTCTAGAACTTTTGTGCCGCTTCTCTGTATTTCTTTGAAAATCCCAACTGGCCTTTTATTCTTGCTGATGAGTCTTGTATCTTGTGGTATGTCCTCTATATTTCTCCTCTCGAGGTCTTCTTCAAACCATGGATTTTGATACCTTTACCCCTGCACTGTACAAGTTGGTGGTGATTTTAGTGACTGTTGTTTTGGGGGTTTTCTTCACACTTATCACAATGTTTCTATCATAAACTGCTATTGTTTTGCTTGACCAAACTGTTCCATGTCTGATTCCTAGTCCACCAGAGGTTACATTCTTTTTCAGGACATTCCAAATTGGTCATGTCAAATGCTTGTACAATGGCTCTGATCAATTTTCCATCTTTTCTCTGTTTTACAATGGCTTTTTTTTCCCTCCCTTAGACAGCTCTCTGGTCTTCATATTGGTTTATCCTTTTAACAACAAATGCAGTCTTTACAGACAAAACCCATGGCTCAAACTAAGAGTACACATTCAGAGCTATTAATTGTCTAATCTATCATTCTAGCAGGGCACACCTGGGTAGAAAGAAACAACTGTCAGTCACATGTTCCAATAATTCAGATGACTTAAAAAAGCTTAAATTATGATCCATTGTTGATTATTAATTTTTTTTAACTCAACCCCAAATGTCTTCAGTGCATAGCAAAAAAAAAGAATTGCAAACAGTTTGCTGAAGACAAGCAGAGAAAGGACATGGATTGCTGGAACCATGTCCTGTGGAGACCAAGATGAACTTATTTGGTTCAGATGGTGTCAAGTGAGTGTGGCAGCAAACAGGTGAGGAGTACAAAGACAAGTGTGTCTTGCCTACAGTCAAGCATGGTGGTGGCAGTGTCATGGTCTGGGGCTGCATGAGTGCTGGCGTCACTGGGGAGCTACAGTTCATTGAGGGAATCTTGAATGCCAACATGTACTGTGACATACTGAAGCAGAGCATGATCAGTATGCAGTATTCCAGCATGATAATGACCCCAAACACACCTCCAAGACGACCACTGCCTTGCTAAAGAAGCTGAGGGTGAAGGTGATGAACTGACCAAGCATGTCTCCAGACCTAAACCCTATTGAGCATCTGTGGGGCATCCTCAAACGGAAGGTGGAGGAGCACAAGGTCTCCAACATCCATCAGCTCCGTGATGTCATCATGGAGGAGTGGAAGACGACTCCAGTGGCAACCTGTGAAGCTCTGGTGAACTCCATGCCCAAGAGGGTTAAGGCAGTGATGGAAAATAATGTGGCCACACAAAATATTGACACTTTGGGCCCAAGTTGGACATTTTCACTTAGGGGTGTACTCACTTTTGTTGCCAGCGGTTTAGACATTAATGGCTGTGTGTTGAGTTATTTTGAGGGGACAGTAAATTTACACTGTTACACAAGCTGTACACTCAATATTTTACATTGTAGCAAAGTGTCATTTCTTCAGCGTTGTCACATGAAAAGATATAATCAAATATTTACAAAAATGTGAGGGGTGTACTCATTTTTGTCAGATACTGTATATTGCACAGAAAAATATATTTGAAGAGTAGTATATTTCATATCCAGTTAATGTTAATATATATAAAAGTTGATATTATATATTACCAGTTTGATGTTCAGTGATGAAGTAGAAATGCTTAGTTCAGTGATGAAGTAGAAATGAAGTAGAAGTGAGTGAATGTGAGACTATCAGGAGGTTTTTTAAAATTCAGTCAATGTTAATATGAATTAATAACATTCAATAAGTTAGGAAATCTTACTTTAATCTTCAGAATTTAGTTCATGTGTTAATGTTAATGTGTTTTGTGTTTGAGACATTACTGTGAAACAACTTGTTGAAACGGAGTGAATAAAGTTTTTATTTGCATTTCTTTCAGAATTGTGGAATTAATTATTACTAATTTAATAGAAGGCATAAAAAGCAACTATCGATGTTGGTATCAGCTGATATCACTCTGAATAATCAGTTATCGGTATCAGCTGAGAAATTTTGTATCGGTGCATTTCTATTATTTATACATCCTTTTAACATAATTGGTCAATTACATTAAAGCCAAAATCCCAGTATACAAACAGCATACATATAACATTAATATTTTGACACTAAATCTAAATACAGGTAACAACTTGTAAAAACAGTGGATGTTGGACATGAGAGTTCCCTGAATAGCTTTATCAGTATTAAAATGAAGCAACTCACAGGTAATGTCCTACCCAGTCACCAGATCACAACCCAATTAAATACACATGGGAGATTTAGGACTGATGTGTTATACAGCGCTCTCCTCCACCATCAATAAACACCAACTGAGGAAATATCTTTAGCAAGAATGCCATTCATCCTTCCAGTACAGCTCCAGAGAATATGCCAAGGTGCACCGAAGAATTGGGCCAATACACTTTACTGTAAAGTGTATGTTTAAAGCTTTAGACACATGATGAACAAGAAAGACCACACCCGATTAAAATACTCTGCATCTTTCCATGAGGACTAAATGGAAGGATAAGAGAATTAACAGGCTTCCTTCTTTAAACAACATATTATAAATAACACACATAAATCATCATGGTATTAAGTGTTTTCTTTATTCTTATAGATCACTATCTTTAAAATTATGTATTTCCAGTTCTGAAGAGATGATGAAATATTACTTCAGTGTTGAAGATCTTGTTACATAATCAGTAGTGTTTTATTCAAGTTAGAAAATAAGACAAACCAAATTTATATTTATAGAAATTAGAAATGACCAATATTAATCATGATAACACTCGGTCCCACACCAGTCTTAGTGCTAATATAAACAAAGTGTACTTCATTATTCAGTGTGCTTGTCACATTCTGTAGTTCAACCATTGCAGTAATCCATCTCATTTTGTATGAGAAATATAACGTATAGACTAAGAATGCCCAATAATGCTTCCCATCGGTCTTATAAATAACCCTGTTATGCATTTTAATGTTTCATCATTTTGTAATATATATTTCTGTGTTATCCACCACCAGATGGATCCACCACTTGTTGCTAAGGATTTTTATGTGTATACATTAATGTAGTAGCGGTTATATCTTAAGTAAAAAATCTGAAATAATGGAGTGTACCATAAATTAAGAGTGTGCCGATAAAATCAAACATGTATGCCCACAATATACCTCACATTCTACAATATTGGCTGTTAATTGTATTTAAATACATTTCATTGTATTTAAAAGAAAAAGGAAAGTCACTGATTCTAAAATTATTTCATGGAAAAGGTTACATCAGGTGTAATCACCCAAAAATATTGCTTAAATCAACAGGTAGAATAAATTGAAAAGGAAAAACAGAAGATCGCTTCATATTTTAGTGCACACACATCAAGATAAGAATGGGGGAATGTATTAATAAACCTTTTAAAAATCTGTCCATTTTCCAATGTACGCCGAGGCTAAGAAACAGTTTTGTAATGCGGAAATGAAATTAAATGTATTTGTTCATTTGCTGATTTGTTTTATACTATCAAAAATAAAGCAAAGAGAAAAGGATGTTAAAACACATTTTCCCAATCACTAAAAATAACTGAACGCTAAGTTTCTCACGTAAAGATTTAATATTTTAAAGAACTATTAAGATCATCACACAATAGTAAGAAAGCTGGTATGTCAGTGTCGTTTCACTTTACAAGACATTTCTGCCACATACTTATAACCACTGGGTCAAATATTCTGCACTGTACTTATGCCCTACCTTCTCAAAGCTTTCCCAAACCCAAGATGTGTGTGACAGGCTGTATGACAGAATTGGAGTGTAGACATATACACTGATGCTCAGTAGCAGAGACGGGAAAGAGAGAAAAAAAGGGATTTAGTAGGGGTCATTGTGGGCCCCCTACTCAGAGTACTCCTCAGGTAGTAGTTCTTGCTTGTCATCCAGTAGCAGGAGGCGCTGATGCTTCACACGGCGCAATGAGATCAAGAGCAACACAACAAGCAGCACAACAGACATGATAGCCAGAGTGGAGACCAGGAAAAAGGCTGAGGAAAAAAATTAAGAAAGGGATGAGGAAAAACTATCACAATAAAAAATGATTATTAGGAAAATTATATAATTTATATTAGATGTGTATATTAAAAAAAACTTAGAAAAGACTTGTTACATGTTGTCATACTGTCTTACCTGGAGTCCAGCGAGACCTGTGCTCTCCATGCTCCTCAAATCCCCCTAAAACAACATTGCATACTTATGACGACCATATGACCAAAAAATAAATTAATGAAATAAAATAAAAACACAACAAGCAGATAACCACTGTTTAGGTTTGTTTGGTTTCACATACAAGAATTCCTTTCGAACCGTGGATTGGTTATGCGATTCCATACATCACTTTTGTACATGCAGGTTTTAAAAAATGATATGAAATTAAAGTAGACATTATATGCTGTTTTTGCACGCTTGCAGTGTAAATCCTGTTGTTTATTATAAATGCGTTGCTCCTCGCTCACAATGTAGACACGCAAGTAAGATCTGTAATGTCTCATTAAAAGGCAGCCAGAAGGACAATGCGGCAAGGAACATTAGGGGGTATAATAAACATGAGCAAGGTAGATCACTTGATCAGTCAGTTATTTTAAAACACCTCAGGACAAACTAGATTTAAGTAGACTAAACAAACACTGTTTAATTTGTCAAAGTACAAATTACATTTTGTTCATTACATTGAACAAAAGAGCTGGCTACCAGCTGAAAACAGACATGGCATGACTATGGACCATTTTTAAATGCGTAACCCATTTGTCCTTCAGTGAGTGTGTTCCTGTGTGTATGTGTAATACTTTTATATTTAGTTTAGTATTATAACCAGCAGTCACTGCCTATTTATTTATACAGGTACATTAGAAGAAAAAGAATTACCAACCCGAACATTAGACAACCTTTAATGAAATCAAATTAAAGCAGAAATGTAACTCAACACCAAGGTAATATTATATGCTTAATGTAAGAACTACATCCTTTCATTTAAACTCCATTAAACAGTCTACAGAATTTATTCAACTCGACATAAAATCTCCTCTTACCATCTTTCCCAGCACAATTGGACATGCATTCCTCCAGAGTATTGTAACGGTTCTTGTTGCCTTTGCAGCCTCCGTAGATGAACTCTTCACAGGTCTGAGTACTCGACTCAAAGTAGAACATGTGGAAAGCGGCACGGCATGGCCCAGAGTCAGCCGGCACAACGCAGGCCGCTGTGTGGTGCACACAGTGTTTACTGACGTTATGGAAGCAATTGATTTTTCATTCACACAACTGAAATTACTCATTTGGTGAAAATGCTGTTACCTTTGTATTCCGCATTGTCAGAATCGGTGGTTTTCTTGGAATCCACAATTTTCACTACAAAAAGAGGTTACAACATTATAAACTCAATTCACATGCATGTTCAGCCCAAGACACTCCACCCACAGTTGGCCAAGATCTTTTCTACAGTTTTCTGGCCACAAGCTTCAGAATCTTAAAGGGTGCAATGTGTTTGTTTTGAACACTGCAACACAGTGACCTTTCAAATTTATTTTTTATAAATAACTGATAAGGCAACTACAGAAAATATTCATGGCTGCCATGTCAGTTAAATTATCACTTTCTGTTTTGACAAGTACCAAGACTCTGGCTTGCACGACTAAACAATAAGAAACCGCCAATTCCACAGTGAGGATGATAATCATACAGTAAACACCATATTAATACATACATACCTGTGCAAGATGTCATGCACTCCTCCTCAGAATTATAGTTGTTCTTATTGCCACCGCATCCACCATATCTGAAACGTTGGCACGTGCCACTTGTGTAGTAGTAGCGTGGGATGGAGGCCCTGCACAGCCCTACCTGTGGTTCAGCCTGGCACTTCTCTGAAAATAAGACAAGGAGACTGTGTTACCACCTGCCACACCACCAAATCCAGTCTAGGGTCCAAAAAACCCCAGTTACAAATAAATGAATTTTAAAAGTTAGTCATCACTGAGTTTGTTATGAGACTTTAATGCCCTGTAGCCAAAGCAAAGAATTTCATTAAATAGTCTGCTAGGGGTCAGTGCCATGTTTGTACGGTCTCAAAGAAAAACTACAAGCAGAATATGAAGCCAGAAAGAAATAACACACTGAAAACACACACACACACACACACACACACTTCAAAGAAAGAGACACACCTGCATACTCTGTTGATGTCATTTCAGGCAGGGGAGTTTCAGAAGATTTAGCTGAGGATGTAGACACGCCATCAAGACATAATTCACCACATGTGTATTTATTCTAATATGATAGAATTCTAATAGTACATCATAGCTTTGCCACACTTTTTTTTTTACACTATGTGAACAGAAATATTATATTTATTATGAGACATGCACGTTTATTTCCACACCAATAAACAAGAGCGATTACAATAGACAAGAGCTAGGGCAGAACAGAATTACATGAATGATTAACACAATGAGAGGAACAATATCTGACTTTACTAGGGAATGTAATGCTGCAGAACGGTGTGTGACTTTCCTAAGGTGAACAGACTAGCATCGAACAGTCAGAAGAAAGATAAATGTGAGATTTCAGAAGCCGGAGCAACATTTAATTCATACGACAATCAGCACTTATTAGCCTGTATCTGAAGTCAAACTGATCCTTTTTTTTTTTTTTTTTTACTTTAACTAAAAACAAATATTTAACTACTGTTAAACTGAGCAGTATAAAGCAATTTGGTAGGCTGTAGTAAGAAGGATGTTACCCGTGATGTCTTGAGACAAGACCTTTCTGATTTTTGGAGATCCTGAAGTAGCAGCATGCACATCACCTGTACACAGAACAAACATTTGTAGACTCAAACTTAATGATATGTTTCTAGGAACATAACATCCTCTTTTCAACAGCTCTGAACTTCATGACTACAATGCTACACTGAAGTGCAGAAGCAGTATCTTGTTGAAGGTCATAAAATAATATGATATTCAAACAGAATGATTAAACAAACCCCTGAATATTCATGAAGTCATAAAAATAGCTTCATTTTAATTCATCCATCACTCACATATCACATATCAGTTACATTTTGCAGTTAAATGATAGAGAGCAGCAAACATCATGTCAAACCCTCTTCATTTAACAGCCATATACAGGCTACAATTTACATTTCCAGTTCTATGTTTTATTAGCCTACACTGTTGATGGTTAAATAAATTGTCAATGCAAAAGAGTAACTCTGTGGACCATTATTAAATTCATAAAATGCAGAAGTCGTTAATACTGGAATGGAGAGCACACAGCACAGAAGTCTGTCAACAAAGCCCTACTCAGAGACCGGCCTTCCTTGGATGGAGGTTGTTATACTGGATATCTACAGCAGTGTCAGGGAGGTTTTCCCATGATAATGACACGGTAAATAAGAGTGGGATTGAATAGTGACACTGGAACTGTCGCAATTCATGTGAATGTGACCACACTTCGTACTCTGATCTGCACTTATTCAGGAAGTAAAGTAGCCTCATTAGTTTCCACAAAACACGTGTACCATGAGTGGCAGGAGAATACTGTGGGACACTGAAGAGATCCACTGCAGCACAAATTTTTAAATGAATAAATAGCACCAAAATATTTTTTTATTTACATACATACATACATACATATACACACACACATACATACAGTATCTCACAAAAGTGAGTACATCCCTCACATTTTTGTAAATATTTGATGATATCTTTTCATGTGACAACACTGAAGAAATGACACTTTGCTACAATGTAAAGTAGTGAGTGTACAGCTTTTGTAACAGTGTAAATTTACTGTCCCCTCAAAATAACTCAACACACAGCCATCAATGTCTAAATAATAATAATAATTTATCAATTTGTATAGCGCTTTTTACAATGGTACATTGTCTCAAAGCAGCTTTACAGAAATATCATTTTACATTTTACATTTACAAGCGACTTACTAATGAGAGCACATTCACACACCAATGGTAGCAGAGCTGCCATGCAAGGTGCTAGCTTGCCATTGGGGGCAACTTAGGGT